>OFHS01003729.1:0-15960 GCA_900245855.1 Calvadosia cruxmelitensis | reverse complement strand
AATAGGCTAAAAACAACACATGTATTTATATAAAGGATTTTGAAATTTAAACCACAAAGATACAACATCTTTAAGGGAAAGAGTCCACTGTCTGTGTTAGCCAGAAGAGGTGTCCGCTTAACGAAGGTGTCGTTAATTTAAGGCAGGTTCGACTGTATTTCATGTCTTATGTTATTTACGTTGTAATTATTATATGGATGCATTATCCGTGAGTCATGCTCCGAGAGCTTCTATGTTTGAAATCATGTATAATATGGATGTAAGGAATCCAAGTCCCCTGCCGCAAGAGAATATGACAGAGATCAAATGTTGCAATATCGCAGAGGATGAAACAATTGTCCTGTGCAGCTACAGTATGCAGCTTGGCACAACTAACGACGCCTCATTTCAACAGAAGAAACAACTTTATGCATGAAACACCAACTCGGACCGACAGCTGAACAACGCCTAATTGGACATGCATGTGATGACGCCATAATCTCGTTGTCATGGTCACTTCTGTCATGTGACCTACAAGAGTTAAATGCCAACCCCATTACCAAACGATACCTGTGGGGTTACACTGTACCTGTGTCCTAGGACTAATAATCTTTATGTTCCTTTTAGCCACAGCTCCGTCAATCATTGCTTGGATCTTCGGTTCTGACAACAGGTATGTGACTTGTCATAGCATCTAGCAGAGTGTTTGTTCCTTGGTTATGCACATCTGTAGAATGGGCCTCTTTGATCGATATCTCGTCGCACGTACATTGACTGTTTAGAGGCTTTCAAAATCTTACGAAAATAGCACTCAAGGTATACACGCTATTACCTTTCAAATTTTGTCCTGCCTTATGTGAGCAATGTATCAAAAGCTAAAGTTTATGTAACGAGTCAGGTAACATGTAGTGGGTCTGACTGTGAAGCCACCCCACCTTGACCCACTGTGAACCCCAGTAAAGAAAACACATTTCAGCTACAATTTGTCAAGTTGACATCTCTTACGCTGCATGTGTGTTTTTCCAAACAGTTTAGGTCGACTTTTAAGGGCGAGGCAGTTATTTTAGGAATTTATACCTATTTTTCTAACCAAGGATCAAATTATATCCGAGATCGACTGATAAGTGAAGAAATAAGGTGATTGGATTTTGTAGGTAGGCAAAAAAATGAGTTGCTATATTCTGTTACCATTACTGCTGGTAAGTCTATTCATTTGTTGTCAACCCTTAGACTCAGTGGTGCCTTCAGATGGCAATACGTCTCAACCTGCAAGCCAGATGCCAAATACAACGTCTCAGTCAAGACACACCACAATGATACCAACCACCACAAATTTATCTACAACCGCATCCCCAGGAGTGAGTCCTTTTATTACATTGTTTGCTTATGTCGATAGCAGCGATCAGAATCCGTGGTAATACACTGTAAGAACTACAAGAAGAACTAAGTCTGTATGTTAGCTGCTCGGCTGTACAACTCGCTCTCCACTTCTCACCGCGACATTTTAAACTCCACAAGCAGATCCGTTTTTAAAAAAATCATTCAAGACATTGATCTCTGTTCAATTTTAGCCTCTTTTTAATTTGCCTTCTTTAAAGTTTTATTCCCATTCATCCGCAAGTGCTACAGTCTCACTTATTGTATTTTGTTAGTGGGCTCAAGTTACTCACCATTTTATAAAACATACCACTCGGGGTAACTGTCATATGCTACCTGTGCACGACAGTGAAATGCGAGTTTGAATAATCATATTGATTGATTGATTGAAGACCCTAATTCTTTGCCTGATTAAAATAATAACCTGTTTAAAATCACTTCAAATTTATGACCAAGCTCTGTCAGAATCAATTATTTGGACCCACTTATAATTTCCCTTGATATTTGTTATTTCACATCTTTTTCCAAAGGTTCTTCCTATTTCACATGATTTCCACACGTTTTAGAATTCATATAGTGACATTCTAAAGTACAGAACAGCTTATATTTTTAATAGTATAATTTTCCTTGTAAATACATCACTTTATGGTAAGTCATGTGAAAAGGCCTAATGCTTATAGGGTACTGATTAATTTATGATGGTAATTTTTCGAAGGGAATTTTGCCAACGGTCATCCCATGGTATGGTCCTTCCGGTCCGCAAGGCATCATAGGGGAAACAGGTCCAAGTGTGAGTATACCAGGTCACAAATCTTGGCAAATTTCATTTTTGCTTGATATGCAACTGAATTGAGAACTATGTATATAATTTAGGGTCCTGTTGGTCTTCAAGGTCGCCCTGGTCCACGAGGGAGCAATGGAGATAGGGTAAAGACGTTTTTCTCTCAAATTGCTACCTTCTAATACTAGGTGTATCTTATTGAAAATGACTTACGATGACTTCGGTTAACTTCAAATGTAAAAGTGGATTCAAAGTTTGATGCAGTGAAACCTGTCTATGATGGTCACCTTTTGGACCTAAGGAAGGTGACCTTTATAGACCGGTGGCCTTTCTGTCCAGGTTGATTTCTACAGAAAGTGTCATTTTTGGAATATGAAACTACTTTTGTTAAGTGATTACCTCTGTCTGACTTCATACTCTTTGATATGAACATTTCCTGAGCAGATCCTGACCGATATGCTCTGATTTGCATCGCCTGATATGAAAGCTAGGATACATTATTACTTGGTACCATCTTCATTTAATTTCATTGATTTAAATTCCTGTGTATTGAGCATAATTGGTGCCGATGTATTTTATCATATTGGTATATCGATGCCGATGCAAAAGGTCAATATCAGTCCTGAACTCTATTTATCAAGCAGTAACCTATTTTGATATCTACCTGTGCTAAGTGTCCAGTTGCATGAAGCGACGACCAGTAGCGAGAGGTATTTCTACAGTGGTCCTTGTACGACCACCTTGGGTCATATTGTTGGTCGTTTCTCACTTGTTAGGGCATGTTCACACCATGCAATTTGATGCATGCAATCAATCTGTAGATAGCTGATTCGCTCTACTTGTTGTGCTTGTTATTCTCATTACAAATTTGTCCAAGGTACCTGCACAGTACTCAACAGGTGTAGATTAATCACATCCAGCTGTATCATGATTACCAGCTGTAATTAATATTGGTTGCTGTGTTGTCCCACTTGTCTTATCCTGTTCTTTGTCCGCTGTTCGCCATGATTTGTCTCTATTGCATCGTTTACACATCGTCTATTGCTCCTGTCTCATCGTATAAATCCTAATGGATTATTATTGTACTGTTTTAAACTCAATTTGATGTTAACATGATATACAGTATGAAACTTTCCCCTGCTTATGATGTATGTGCCCGATGAAAAAGCCAATGGCTTACTTGGTGATGATGATGATGATGAGGATGATGCATAATGAGGGTGTAAGATCAACATTGCATTCAATATATTGCGTTGTGTGAGGCCTCCTTAATGGTTTCTTGGTATCTGTAGGGTCGACAAGGATTGCAAGGATCTATAGGAAATCCTGGTCCTGTTGGCTACAAGGTCAGAATATGCGGCATATGATTCAAATTGACATTAAAGTCACATTATCCATACTCTTTTCAAGATGCATTAAAATCCAAAGCTCAAATTCTGCAGGCGCACAAATGACCATCAAATCCTCAATGATTCACTTTTGCAAAATTTGATAGATCAAAGTGTAGGATTATGTAGTATGTTTCCTATGTAGTGTGCATTGGTATATTGTTTTACTGCAAAAATGATTCATTTATTTAATCATTCAGTCACTCATCGATCTATTTATGCACTTATTCATTCTTACCTTCATTCATTCATTCATTCATGTACCCATCTGTTCATTCATTCATTCATTAAACCAAGAAATCATTTATTTGTTCATTCATTCATTCATTCATTCATTCATTTATTCATTCATTCATTCATTTATTCATTCATTCATTCATTCATTCATGTATTCATTCATGCACCCATCTGTTTATTAATTAATTTGGAACCATAATATTTTGTTTGCTGAAATCACAATTCCATCTTTGTTGGCTGGATATGCGATATCTGCTTATGTCTTAGGGTGTAAGAGGACTTGATGGACGACCAGCTGTGCATCATGGCGTCAAAGGACTCAAGGTATGCTAGTCATATTGTTATAAGTTGATCCTATCAGCATCATCTCTATGCATTGCATACCTCGAGCTGAAATGTTGTTCCAAAATGCAAAGCCAGGAATTATTATGCAAGTACGAATTTCAGGCTGTAGATACAAATTAGTTACATCTATATATGTATTTCACAAGTGTCTGTCTGTTTGTTTGTTTGTTTGTTTGTTTGTCTGTTTGTCTGTTCAAAACCAGGCACCTGCCACTCATTAGCAAGTACGGATTTTCCGACCTTTGGAAAACAACACGGCTCTGGTTGAGCACGGTTTTCAAAACACACCGGACAGCTCGAACGCTCAAACCAGGTCAAAGTTGAACAATGCAAATTGGTACAAAATATAACGGAGCCGTTTTCGAAAAGGCCACCTTGAAACCGAGCTATGTTTTCTGCAAGTTTGATTAAATTATTGCTGTGGAACGGGCACCTTCATTTTGCCTTGCTTGCTGTTGCAAACCTTTGCGCTCGAATGGTTCGAAAGGATCGATTTCAGTCTCTTGGGACCCGAAGCTGAGTTTGAGAAACAATAGGCAGCATTCGAGGCTGACTGAGTCAGTGTAGCAGGTCGTACCAGCTATTTCTAATGTTCTTAAAGTTCATTTTAATATGTTCAGGTAGGAGATACTGCTTTATTGGCTAAAACCAAAAACTGTGATTTGTACTGGACTAATTAATAAGACTTTAATACTTGTTGTAAATCATTGTAAATACCTTTCATCTCTGTCCCTGTCACGCTCCGCGAGTCTCGTTAACATAATCCTCGTTTTTATGTATTGATATATTTCAAACCCGTGACGCTTTACCGCTCAATCGGAAAATGGAACGCGCGTAGAGACATTGCAGGAATAATCTGTAAGTTTTGCATTTACATTCATTATTTAGTCATTTTCTTTTATTAATTCCATAACTTAGATCATTTATCTTAGAACATTATTGTGATTGTATTTATTTAGTTCACCTTTTGATACCAAGAATCATTGAGTTTGACACTGTGGTCTTGTCGTCTTGGGTCGAATGGTTGACACGCGTGCATGGCTAGCCTGCATCTAATTAGCGAAGGCGGCGCAGGACAGTCCCCATAGCATCGAATGTTCCAGAGATGATTCAATTTTATGCCAATCATTCTCTTCAAGATGGATGACGAATAATTTATATTGTATTGCTTCAGACATAAAGCTACTTATTGTCTTAGTTGTAGAACACGTTGGAAGACGCCATATGGCTTAGAGCATATTGTTTTTCTGTTATTGTTATGTTTTATTTCTAACTGATAACTATCAGAAAAACTGGTTAAGCTGAAATCATTGTTATTTATACCTAGACTGAAACATAGCATTAGTTATTGTGATTTGTATTTGCTATTTAAGGTGTGTTTGTGACTTTGTTCTTAAAATCTTTCAAGTTACAATAAGTTTTTTTATTGAGCAAAAATATTGAAATTGTTGTTAGCAAATTGCATAAAACTTGCAAGATTTTGAGTCTACAGGTCTACTTTGCACAAGATGCTTCTTAAAAATGTGTGCTCCTATAATTTAAAGTGGAATGATTTATGATAAAATCAGTTTTGATCCTCTAAATCTGATTGATGATTGATGATTTTTAGGGTTCAGTTGGTGTTGCTGGTGAGAAAGGCTTCCGTGGTCCACGTGGTTACAAGGTGAGCAGAACCTTATAGCGAGGTTACCAGATTGTGTCACGTTAACAGTCGCCCATGTTTTTTAAGTCAATGCCTTAATATCACTAAAACAGACGAGAGTTGCGATGAACGAGAGCATTCCCTTTAGCCAGCCATACTCTTGCTTCCTGTTTGTTGGCAAGAAACACTGTTTATGTTGTTCATCCAGAACAATGGCCGTGAAAGCAATGAATTAGCATTGCCTTTAGCTTTTATTGTTCAGTTTTCCTACCACCAACAGCTGTGTATTCTAATGTTGAATTACCGGTTTTCAGCTGTGTATGCAAATATTTGATATGCGCAAGACTAGTTCAGTAACTAAAGCAGTGGGGTATCGATTGAAAGGACCAGTGTTTGAATCCCACCAGGGTTGAACCCAGCCTGGTATCCTCTCGTAGGTTGCTGCAATTAATAATGGGGAATAAAAGCAATTGTGTGAAAGGTAACAGGAGTACTTGCAGCAACGCTGGTAGCCAAATCACCAGCCAACTTCGATGTGTGCAAATTGTGCTAGTCGCAAGCAGCTCAGGTCTATTGTTCTGTTCATCATAGCTCACAGATTGACTATTTTAGCGATATTTTGGTTCTAGGCTTTAGACTGTGGGGATTTCATATGATTTTAATGTTTATTTGATCCAGGGTTACAAAGGAGAACAAGGCATGCATGGTGATCCTGGCCCAGATGGTTCCAAGGTTAGTGGAGACCACTTTTCTTTGGAAATGCAACTATGACTCAGTGAACACATGTCTTTATGATAATTGTCGTCATCATTTTATTCAGAATTGTTCTTATCTTTCAAGAATTTAACAGGGAGGGAAGCTTCAAAACGTGTGTACAGAGCAGGAAAATGTAATTTACAGCTTTATAGTTATAACAAACAAAATAATATTTACTATTGTCACAATGAGTAAGTATCCTCTACCAGCTCTTGCCATTGTGGCATCTTTCATTAAGCCTTTCTTCTTCCATTGATTACCTGTGTGACCGGTGCTTGTCCGGTGGCCCCTTTCCTGTTTAGACCGACACAGATTTGCAATGCCAGCTGTGGTCTGCACACATTCGCCTTTGCATTCGCTAGCTTATAATCGCATTTCCAATCGCATTCGCATTCGCTTGCCCACCTACCAAGCACCAACACCAGTGCTCATCTGTAGTGATGAGTTTAACAACCAAAAGAATATCTACTGTTGTCACAATGATTAATTCTGTCATCATGTTCTTCATAGTTTTTCTTATATCCATCTAAACAACTGTAGTCCAACGTAGCTGACATTAACATATACTGCATCTGTCACGATGTTAGATTGTTGTATTTATTGTGCAGCAAAAAGGCTACTTCTGTAGTGCTAAGAGCACTTCCAAGGTTATATCAGACGTAGCAATTTCCCGCACCATCTGTCTCAAGTATATTTTACCGCTATAACCACCTATGTGTTCACAATTTGTTTCTTAGAGCCAACGATGTTTCAAAGCCATCATAGTCCTACACAAGCACTACTTTCTTGAATGTGTGTGAAAGACAAAATTCATGAAATTCTCCCAATGTTAGTAATCAATTACGTACAAAGAAGATGTCAAGAAGACCTTTTCAAATGTTTTAAGACATGAAACTGTTCAAATATTTCACATAATTTTCACATGCATCCCGACAGTGATGAATACTATCCACCTCATAAGTAGAAGCCTAAACTGTCAACTCCGCTTAATTGGACCAACTGACGAAACGCAGTCCTAGTGCAATTCGGGATGCAAGTGTTTTCTGGCATGTGATTTTGAGTTGAAAAGAACAATTTTGACGGCCTAGAAATATTCTTGAAATTGACCATCATTGACAAGAGTACGGCTGATTGCGTTTCAAACAAAACATTTTCCTGGCGTCTTCGCCTTTTTCAGAGGTCAACTCACTTATAAACCGAAATGCATTGGGATTGCGCATGGCAGATTAGGCAATTGGACCAATCATGCAGAGGTCAAATGTTGTGACCGAGTGTATTTTAAGGCAGTGGAGAAGAACCAGAGGATGACCACAGGGAAGATGACGTGATGGCTCCACTCACCACCTAAGGCCCACTTGGCCACGACTGGCCCGCAACCATGTCCGATGGAAGGAGTCCTGGGAGGGGTTCCTCCTTCTGTCATGAATAGCACCCTGCACAAAATCCAAGAAGAATCAAATGTTGTGGCGAAATGATTCCATTGTTTTATAATTGGGCTAATAAATCAGCTGGTCTGATTATAAGGGTTTGAATTAAGAGTCAACTTTATAATAAGTGACAAGTTGCCAAGTAAGTAATCTCGTTACCAGATGCAGTCAAGTTAATTGTTGCAGTGGCTCACTTTGTTGTTTTGTACACAGGGTAAGAATGGAGAGTCTGGAGCAATTGGACACGAGGGGCCACAGGTAAATTTTGACTTGATTTTCAGACGGATTTCACATGACTTCAGTTGTTGTGAATGAAAACAAGTGTACTTGCTTACTCTGTGAAGTTACGTAGTCTTGTGATGTAATCTGTACTTCATGTGAAATAAGTGTTAGTTATTTGTGGACTGGGGACAGGCCTACCCTTGTGCAGCCCCCCACGTGTTATCAATCAGTCTTGCTGTCTCTCCTCTTTTCGAGCTGACAATTTGTGACTCGTCTCTTCTGTTTTTTCGTATTTTACTTACAACTTGTTTGCCGCACGTTTTGAATCTATGTTGTTATCCCTTTTTTATTCAAAGGTGTTCGTGATATATATTTTTTCTGATTAGGGAGCACAAGGTTCCAAGGGCAGTGCTGGTTTGCAAGGAAACAGGGTATGATTAGGCCTTAAATGTACGTGATCAACTGAATGATCATCCGCGATAAGTAATCTGCATCATGTCATTACTTTACTGCTAAAATGCTGTTTACTGTATTGTCACACGAGGGATTTGAAACACATCCTTTGCGAGTACTTTCTTCTTTGCTCTCTTCCTAGACCTCTGCACTTGCACTACCTGCTAATCATGCTACTTATGCGTAATTATGCCTAGCTTAAACTAATAACAATATTTACCTGTATCAAGCGTTTTCCTTACAGATGTTCTTGTTATATTGTCTGTGGATGAACGAAATCACTTCTGTTTGAGGACTGTATAATTTACTGAGTTTTTGACACTGCTTCAAGCAAGACCCGCGAAGACACATGAGAAGATTGACTTCGCTCAAACAATAATCAAACAGTTTCTTTATTCACGCTAAAATTCAACAAAACAACAAAGTATAAGCAAATGATACAACAGTATAAGTGGTAAGATTATATAACGATATGTACAATACAGGATTTCAATATCGGTTAACATACCGTTTGCTTTCTTGAGATCGAGTTCTTCTCGCTCTTTGACATGCTTACAACAAAACTCTGGCTACATTTAAGCCGAGTTCACACGGAGCAATTTGATGCGCGCAATGTTGGCGGCCAGGAAGTCATTAGGTGTTAATGACTAGTCGTTAAGTTCGTTGCCGGCGTCTGTCTCGCGATTGACTGCAACAAAAAGCGGATCAAACATGTTTGATTTTTTGAGCTCATTGCGCGCAATGTCCAAGAGGAAGTTGAACTTTAGCCAATCAGGGACGTCGTTATCACGCTTGCGGAGCCGCATTGTATCTTGTAACGAACGACTATGTGCTTGGGGAGCCATTATGGCTCATCTGCCTCGTGAATAAAAGGGGCAGCCTGAATAAGAATCTAATGTCAGTTTATGAGTTTCACGACGACGACTACCGACGACTAAAGTTCAAGATGGCACCAAAGAAACTTGATTTAGCTCTTTCCCCAGAATTGTTGTGGAAGCCGAACGATTCCAAATGCGTTTTCCCGCGCATTTGAAGGAGTATTGTTCTCTTCTACAACTTGCGCGCCCTGTGGCAATTTCCGCTTTATAGCCACTGCAACGCTGTTGCTTCGTGTGAATGGTGAGCGGCAAGCGGGACGCAATATTTAATGTATCCTGTGGGTCGGTGATCAGGGACCTTGCTGCGCGCATCAAATTGCTCCGTGTGAACTCGGCTTTATACAAAATCTGTCCGGCGTTGTCATAACACGGTTACTACGGAGGTACAATAAACATATAATAAATCAATGAACAAATCGCACAATTTGCATATTTGCTTCCTACATACTGGTTACACCCTAGTAATAACACTTCTAACCATGCACAACAAAACATAAACGAATCAAAGCATTAACTACGTAACAGTTTCATTGAAGGAATCAATTTCTACACATTCATTCATTTGATTTCGTGCCAACAGTCTGTCTCCCATAAGATTTCTGTTGTCCCGTTTTGTCCCATCTTGACGACTAAATGTCCGACTACCTTACAATGTTGCAAGCGGTAGTTGTGATTTAGTTATTAAGTTGTTCATTAGACCTGGTCGTGTTCACCACCTAGATTATGTCTTCTCATGCCCTATCATTATTGTACACAGCCTTACAATCTCTGAAAGGATTTTGCCAGAATGCATGTTTGGCTGAAACATAACATTTTACAGGAACAGATAGGTATAATCTAATTTGATTTAATTTGCATCATTGTTTACGCGAGATGTATGTTGGTTGGTCCAGCACTTCTCTGTTCAGACCTCATTCATTGGACTGCCACTTATTTGGAAACGGTTATGCAGCCATTAATTATCCACATATTTTAGCTAACAGTAATTATGTTACATTATAGGGTCCTAAAGGCAAGCAAGGTGACCCAGGTTTGCAAGGAAAAGAAGGAAAATTTGTGAGTACTGTACTATAGTGTCTATAGTGTCTCAAGTATTTAACTGCAGTGAAACCTATTATAACGGTCACCTTTGGGAGGAAAATGACCTTTATAGACTGGTGGCCTTTCTGTCCAGGTTGATTTCTATACAAAATATTATTTTGGGGTTATGAAGAGTGGCTTTTATACGCAGGTGGCTGCTGTATAGAAGAGACCGCTAACACAGGTTTGACTGTAGCATGGAGTTATATATGGCTGAAGTGTTCTTGCTTGCTATTTGTTTAGGGTGAACGTGGAGAAATCGGAGAGCACGGTCCAGAAGGTGCAAAAGTAAGATGATGCTTAAAAAGTTGCACAATCCACCACGACTAATGAAACCTCCTCAGAACCTCAATATTTTTTGCTTTATTGGGCGACTGGCTTGTCAATTGAAGTGTGGCTAGCTGAGAAAAAGAATGTAGGATAAATTTAGCTACACAAAGATTTGGTTTCATATACAGTGGAACCCGCTTAATTTGAAGTGTCAAGGGACTATAAAAAATGCTTCGAATTATGCGAAGTTCGAATTAGAAATAATAGGAAAACAACTGTTTTCCAATGAACAATAGACAGAAGACAGATGCACTAAATCAAGGGACCGAGATTGTAGTTCGAAATAGATGTTTATTCGAATTACAGGTCTTCGAAATAGGCAGATTCCACTGTACTGTATGGCGGATTTTATTAACTATGACTTTACTTTGCGGTTTTCACTGGCTTTTGTAGAAGTTAACTTCTCGTGTGAGCAATTGACTCGCAACTAAATGATCAATGATTGATCGATCATCATATAATGGCATGCTGTGCTCTAAGGGCCTGATTACACGAGGCGGGCCAGTCCGGCTAGACGGGCTGACACCTTTAAGTGAGATCGTTGCCTGCTATTGTTTCGCATTGTTTCTTTGCGGTGCGTTTATATGATTGTCGGGCCAGCCCGGTAAGGTGGGATCCCACCTCATTACCGGTGGGATTCCACCTGGGTGAGATGGAAGAATGCGACAAAATGTCATATAAACAACATCTGGCGGGCTGGCCCGGCAGTTGAAGTTTTCTACGCAGGCGCTAGGGTGACATAAATTTGACATCTGGTGCCAACGGATAATTTGTCGACTCGTATGCGTCGATAAAAGCTCAACATCGTATCTTTCTTTCGCTTTTTATCATCAATACACAGTATGAAATCCAAAGCAAATAGTTTCGATCGAGTGGCGAATTGATCGAGTTTGTAATCAAACATGACTTCTACTCTGATCATCCTATTCCGTAAAAAGAGTTACGGAATGCACTGGTAGTAAAATAGAAGGACAACCAGAGTTTATGCAGACCAAAAGACGTGCTTCGAACGTGATAAAATGTGGCGAACACGCTTGCGTCGAAGAAACAGAGACCAGCCCGGCGAAAATTTGCCGGGCTGAAGCAGGGCCAGCCCGGACAGGAAATCACCACATAAACAATCGACAAAATTAGCCCGTCCCGGCGCCAAGCGGGCTGGCCCGCCTCATGTAATCAAGCCCTAAGACATATTGGTGATCCTGTTCACAGGGGCTTTCCATTGTAATGCAATTAATCGTAGATTTCTAAGTACGTCAATTCATGATTGGCCTTATGGGTTCTGTTTTTTCTCTCAGGGTTTTCCTGGAACAGTAGGACACATTGGATTTCCTGGCCTCGACGGATCATTTGTAAGATATAGTGATATAAGAGAGTTTTATCACTGCGTCACTAGCATAATGACATCAACAGCAAGGTCACATATTGTGGACAATTTTAAATGCCATTGGTGCCAAATATGAGTTCAGCTTGGCATTCAAAACAATAAAGGAGAGAAATTTTTTTTCAAGAGTGGGTCATTACATTTGAAGCAAAAAACAGCAAATTATTGGTTAAGAATTCTTTGTAGGGACTTGGAAGCAAATAGCCAGCAAAATCTAGTGAAAATAGGTATTTGGATGTCTGAGGTTCATGTGCAAGATTTAGAGTCTAGAGCAAACAAAACAAAACCTGTAGAAATCTTCGTCTTGCACCTTGGGCGCATTGACGACCTCCACGGCCACTTCTTAAACTCATGGGGCGGGCGCTCTGTTTTGTTGGCATGGGTCAGTGGTTTGTTGCATCGTCAATGAGTGTACATCTTCCAAGACCGTTGATCCATCAGAGCCTAGGTCGGCCATTCCCCCTTTGAATGCCATCAGGCAGCCTGCTTATCAGAGGGATGAGGTGTGTCTCTGATAATGACCCACCCAAAAATTAAATACCTCAAAGAAAATATGTTACTGCCTTATGGCAATCTGACGAAGCAAGTACCTGTTTAATTTAAGCAATACAATCTTCCTGTCTGCAAAGCTGTAGTTATCCCATTATAAGAAGTGGAAATATTATAACTCAATGATGCAGGCTCTTTGACTAGTTTCTATTTTGTTAAGAACTTTTCAAAATACACGGTTTTCGGTTTATAACAAGTTAGTCAGTTCATACCACACAGAAGTGCCTTTGTATGGCTTCTGTACTGAGGCCACTGCAGGCATGGGGGTTAATTGGAATTGACCATATATTCTTTAGGGTTGACTGTACATAGCAGTTTAAAAGGTTGTTTAGTGACTGTCATGAAGTGACCACTACAGACATGTGAATTTTGAAATATTTAGTCACTACTTTTGACTCTTTTTGCTTTCTCAAACTTGCACTTTAGGGAAAGCCAGGAAGTGTTGGCATAGCTGGAGCACTTGGAGAAGTCGTAAGACCATTTATCTTATTGGAATGTACTGTCCAGTTGGAGTCATCTGCCAGGATCATTTGACAGCTCGTTGCTCTTGTGAAATGCGTTTTGAGGCCATGAACTTCCAATCTGTTATAATTATGCTAACAAACAATTAGTGCTTAGCAGTGATGCAAGAAGTACTTCGGCATTACTGTATATACCGGTATTCAAGCTGTACAGCATTGCCCGTTTCTATGAGAACCTCTTTGCAGGCATAATTATACTATATCTTGATTCAGCAATCAGGAATTGATGTTTTCAATTACACAGAGGATGGGTAGGCAAGCTGTATAGCACCCTGGAGTTCCCGTTTTTATGAGTAAGGAAGTTAGTATTATGATTAAGTAATTGCCTTTCAATATCATAAACATAGCCTTCAATCAGTTAAATTTGTTGATTCATTAACAATGGAGATGAAGTGTTACACAGTATTGTTAATTTTTTATGTTCTCACAAGTTTAATTAGCCACTTAATTGGGTCATTTAAGTGTGCTACATGCATAATGAGGCACAGAAAAACATCAAAAGATAGAAATCAGAAGTTGAAAACTAAACTAGAACAACTTTGGATTTAAGAGAAAAGCCCCTAATCTTTGGGAAAGCTCATCACCGTAGGTAAGTTGTTTTGGCGTTGATGCTGCGTACATGCAAAAATCTTTGGGAAATTTGCAAAGGAGCAGAACATCTATATCTAGTTTGAAGCTGTGTTGCTGCCATTTTGCAACTACAGTGAAACCTGTCTATAACGGTCACCTTTTGGACCTTAGGAAAACGTCCTCTATAGACAGGTGGCCTTTCTGTCCAGGTTGATTTCTATAGAAAGTGTCATTTTGGGGTTATGAAGAGTATCCTTTATACACAGGTGGTTGCTCGATAGAGGTGGCCACTAATACAGATTTGACTGTACCCTGAAACAAATGTGCCAATTATACATTATGCGCATGCAATATATGGCATTCTGTAGACCAGGATTTGAAAAGCCAAATTGTTTAATTGATGCTTCCTTTTCAGGGGCAACGTGGCTCACCTGGAGGCTATGGCCCTATTGGGTTAAGAGGAACCAGGGTAAGATTTCCACAAGTCATACCTCTGATCTATCTGACGTATTTAATTCAAACCGGTTTAGATCTGTTGATTTCGTTTACTTTTCACTCATTCCATCTTTTTAGTGGGTTTCTGAAGGTTGCTCAACAACATTTCTTATGGAAAAATGATTCTTGTCATTGCTGTCGTTTGATGGTTACTGCTTGCTTGGGTTTTAGGGTCGATCTGGGGAGCTTGGGCCATTGGGAATCAAAGGTTTGAAAGTAAGTTATCATGTCTAACAGATTTGTTACGTTGAACTGAAAGCTAGCATAAATGGTTTGATATGCCGTGGCAAAACCCGCTCGTTCTTTGAAACTGATAGTAGTAATAGTAAAATTTAAATTGTATGCGTCTGATTGATTTCATGTTTGGCCATTGGTGCTTGGTTTATGAGGAAAATGTTTTGAATTCAGTATGCGTTAGGCTCTGAGGCTTGTCACCACTCATCACCAAGCACAGGTTACACTGCTAGGTCAGTTTCCAACTAATGCAAGAAAGTGTACAATAGTTTGGAGGACCTATTTTTGCATGGGCTGTAGGCACGTGGCTGCTTTGACTGCTGAGTAATCTGGTTCTAGAAGGAACACTTCACATACTACTATGGTCGACACATATTCACACAAGCTCAGTGTGTTGGCTACATCGTTATCCCCAAATCATTGGTAATATTGATTTTATTTTTCAGGCTTGCATGCCTTTCACAACTACTGCCAGTTTCTTGACTGGATGCATTAATCAAATTTGTATTATGCGCCCCTCGGTCTTATTTCAAAACTTCAACATTTTTATTTTCTTCGTAGGGAAACCCTGGACTTCCTGGTTTGGAGGGGGATATCGGCAAGCAAGGAAGCAAGGTATACAATTTAATTTTATGTTTGCCCAAGTATTTACCATAGAGAGCTATTTTAGACTACTTTGTTGTTTGTTGCCTGTACAGTGAAACCTGTCTATAACAGTCACCTTTGGAACATAAGAAAAATGACCTTTATAGACAGGTGGCCTTTCTGTCCATGTTGATTTCTATAGAAAGTGTCATTTTAGGGCTACGAAGAGTGGCCTTTATATACAGGTGGCTGCTCTATAGAGGTGGCCGCTAACACAGGTTTGACTGTAGAAAGTTTATTTGAAGATTTTGATTTAGATACTTCCCGATCTGATCCGATGCCAGCATGCATTGATTTGTCGGATGAAACAAAAGTTTTGATATAGTTAGACATCGATATCAATTTATTATTCCTCACTATTTTCATTCGATTTTTTTTCCATTTAAGCATTTATATATCTGCTGAGATTCACTTACCGGTATATTTACTGATATATCGGCGCAGATAGAAGTACAATCGTTTTGACCCTGAATTGAATAAATGCGATACATTTGGCTTGACTACTTGAAGGTATAGAAGGAGTTCTGGATTCAACATAATTTTATTTTTGTTTGTTGGATGCAGACTTTTGGCTTGACTTCTTTTAGTTAGCTGTCGTTTATCATTGTATGATAACATTAGGATTTATAATATCTATTATAAATATTATTATCTATTATTAATATTATTA
>OFHS01003728.1:0-12638 GCA_900245855.1 Calvadosia cruxmelitensis | reverse complement strand
CCTGTTGGTGCAGAGACGATTGTCATTTTTGCAACTGTATTTTTGGCTTTCTAACCCAAAACTTGTGATTTTATCGGGATAAGTCACGTTATTGACTGCAAAAGGACAACACAAATTGGCTCTACAGTATAACTCGGTTAACATCACCTCGGATATTGTCACATCTCGGTTATTATGACGGATTTCCGAAGGACTTTTATGTTTACACTCGCTTACTGTCACGCTTTCCGTGATTTGTTGCCTTGCTTGAATTTACAGGCGCCGTAGTTGTCGTGTAAGGAAAAGTTGATGTAAGTGTTTTTTTCATTGTGTTTGCTTCATTGAGCATGACAAATCCAAGAGAATGAGTCTTGTGTTGCTAAAATCTCTACATAATACATCTGTTTTATGTTGATACAGAGTTTTCTGCTCTATGGCCCGCTTTTTACTACTGTTTGAGCCGTCCCTGCAAAATTAGAGGTCTGAGTATGAGACTCAGTTGTTGTCACGACTCGGATAATATCACATTTTACGAGTTTCCCGAGGGTGTGATATTAGGGAGCTTACGATTGCAGCGTTTTATTGCGACAG
Organism: Calvadosia cruxmelitensis; assembly: GCA_900245855.1. NCBI lineage: Eukaryota > Metazoa > Cnidaria > Staurozoa > Stauromedusae > Kishinouyeidae > Calvadosia > Calvadosia cruxmelitensis. The sequence continues at coordinate 12,068 of OFHS01003728.1, read as the reverse complement.
ACGTCACCCGGAAACAGATGTGGCCCGCAAAATCATTCTTCCCCATTCTCCAACGTTCTCGAGCTCCAGTCTGCGACGCCAGAATGGCAGTTTTCACGTCTTTGATAGAATGCCACAATGCGAGAAAGTCAATTTCGATTTGTTCGGTTGCATTTACCTGAATGTTCCGAGCTTGAAGAAATGGAGCCTTTCATAATCCAACATAGCGTAGGTGTGCTCTATTTTGACGTTTGTTTGTGTTTATTTCAACTGGTAAAACTCAGTTTCAAGCCTAGTTGTCGCTCTGTCCTACAGCGCAGCTCTTGTTATGCCGAAATATTTCAGCCTACTCGTTGTTTTTCATGGTTTGCAGTAAACTGAAACGAAAGGCAAGGTAGATGGCGATCTTATTGAACTTTTCTGAGTCTAGTTCATGGCTGTACGTTTCCGTGGGTTCACTGGATCTCAATTGTGGCAGTTACAACATTTTATAGTTATAGTGAGACATCACAGGATGACTGGAAGAGGCATGCTGCATGAAACCCATGTCATTCCACATAATTGCTTGAGCTAAATTAGTATTCTTCTTGCATGCTATGCCGGTCTCGTCGCATTTGGTCAACCTGACGTTCGCGTCCTAGATGCGCACAGTCTTAACTACCTTTGAATTTCCCACGAACGCCGTCCTCAATCCAGTCCTCACTGCGTGATCTGACGTTGGTCGCAACAAGAATGTCGTGATCTTAAGCTCCCTATTAACCGAGTTGCACTGTACTTGCTTTTTGCTGTTTTTAAACTCATTTCCTTTACTCATTCATGCCCAAAGGTTTTGACTGATAGATTATTGCAATGTTATTAATCTTGGCTGTTATTATTTTATCCCTATCTGAGATATTTTAATATTTGATCACTATAATTATTATAAAATTGTATCTTTTAAAATAACTGCAATGTCATTTTCCTTATGTGCAATAAACTACAAGCTGGAATATATGGAATCTATAGGCTACTACTGAACTGTAAAATTATAACATACAGCTTAGAAGCCAAACACAATCATGGGTGCTGATCCAATGCTGAACCGCTGCTGAGCATTAACATGCCATTCTTCTGATGGAATTGCCCTATTATTCGATAGGGATACTAGCTTGAGACCCCCAACATTCCTTGCAGAACCAAAAAATTGTCCAGTGACCAATCGCAATGCTATGTTGCACATTGTAAGTATTCCCAGAGGGTGCAAGTCAGTCAATCACGACGCACATTGAAAAGGCAAAATTAGAAATTCAACTCTTGACCTTGCTTGTGACGTGTACTAGTGCGTGCACAACTGGACAAGTCCACAACAACTTCACTGTTCACGAACACTAATATTTGAGCTAAGTTAGTCATGGCTTTATGAAGATCACGAATAAGAGACCTACAGAAGCAGAACCACAGAAATTTCCATAAATGAACGCTGCGAAGTGAGCTTGAAAGCGATGCATTTGACAAGGCAAGAGTTATAACAAGGCAACAGTGTCCAAACGAACACAATCTTGGTGACTGTGTTTGCCTGGCAACACAAGTGGAGCTGACTGCAAAGAGATAAAGGATAAATCTGCATACAGATTGAGCAATACAATATAGACTTATTGCTGTATTTTTGCTGAGTGAGTTTTTTTTTCTAGTGGATTGCTCTTGACAAGAATTGATAACTAGCGGCTCGAACAGCTCAAAATTGCAAGAAGCAGTGTGAATATAATTTGCTGTTCTGTTCGTAACTTCGTTTCTCTTGTGAATCAAAGATATGGTAGATATATATTTTGAGGCCGGTTTATTGCAACTGACACAGACCTCGGTCAAAACAGACCATAGTGCAACTTCCTTAATATTGTTATGGTTTTTCAGCTAAGAGTTGTGATACTATACAGATTTTGATATTAAGTAGATTGACAATATATTTCATACTGACATAACAAAGCTTGGTTCTCAAACTCAAGCAATATAAAGCGGTTCTATCAAGTGGCCTTTCTGTCCAGGTTGATTTCTGTGGAAATTGTCATGTGGGGTTTTTTAAGTGTGGCCTTTATACATAGGTGGCTGCTCTATAGAGGTGGCCGCTAATTAATACAGGTTTGACTGCAGTAACATATCAACAACATTAAACATTTGTTCTTTGTCTCTTGCAAGATGGTGCTGCTGGGAATATTTTTTGTGAAATACATTTGGATGATAAAAGGATACCCTAGTGGACGGGACTGCACCACTTTCTCTTAGCTGCCATTATGCGGTATATATTGACAGGGCCATTTTAAGCATCAAGAGGGCCTAAAGCACTTTACTCATTGGTGAGGGGTCATTTTTGACCATTATATAGCCCGAAGCCTACTAAGGTACACCATTGACATATCAAAGATGTTGCTTTTTCTCACAAACAGTAAATTAGGAAAAATTAACCCAGTAGCACTCTGCAGTTGATTGCACACTGTGCTAGATCTCAAAGTACTGTAAATTTGGATTTTTAACTGGCATTGAGAAGGGCCTGTCCAGACCGAGGGCTTAAGCACGTGCTTAGAGTCCCTAGGCTACTGGCTAAAACGGCCCTATGCATTAAATAGACTTACTTAACGGACGATGATGGATTCTAAAGAAATGTCTATAACAATAACAATAGCAATAGATCTACTTGTTATCAATTAAGTAGCTAACTTGTTAATTAATTAATTAACTTGTTAACTAACAGTTTCAGAATTCAGCTTGGAAACATATTACAGCTCTCGATTGGGAGAAAAAAGAGCTGCTAGACTCAAATTGGTTGTGATAGCTGTGGTTTCCCTCGTTTCAATGTTTAAAAATAGAACATCCAGTATATTATTGTGTTCAATTATGTTAAAGTAGTGTTTATATCCAAGTAATTGTAATTATATTGCTTCTCATCACCTGATCTTTTTACCTTCCAGGGCAATCTCTCTTGTCAATGCGTTTATGGCTGTTGTTGTTTCATTGCGAACCATGCTAGTTTGCCCAGATATCCTCTACGATGAAGATCCTGTTATTCGACTGTTTATCAAATTCGGAGTGTCATACTTTATCTATGACTTATATGTCATGTACGTCGGAGGAAGAATCAAATCTACTGACGGCAAGGATTCTCTTAGCGATCCTGGGTTTGTCGCCAATGTGGTGGAGTTTTGCAAGAGAGAAGTGACTATTGTGGTGCATCATCTTGTCCTTTCAGTTGTCGGAGTACCAATTATATTTGTAAGTACGAGGGGATCTTTGCTGTTTGTTTGTTTGTTTATTTCATCATATCAGTCATAAAGTACTATTACACATCAATAATACATAGATAATAAAATTGACAGATACAATAGGGTCATTCCGTAAGCAAAATTGCTTGTTTGTTTAGAAGACCAGTGTGTGTTGTGTGAGGTAGTAACTTACTAAATTATCTGTAAAACAGTGTGACTCGTTAGTCGTTATACGTACTGACCTAACTACTGATAATGAAAGTTGGAAGCAAGCTTTAGCGTAGAATTTGTGTACCAGTTATATGTACTGCATAGCAATGATTATGTGAAATTTGTATTGAAACTGATCAATGCACCGCTCCTGCATCATACCAAAAGGACAGCTACGAGTGCTTGATGTTACAAATGTTGCCGAGTGTCGACTCATCCTGTCTTGCATGTGGACCACTGTGACTTGTGTGCACAACCAATCTGAGTGCTATTTGATTGTAAGCAAATATGAAGCAAATAAGTGAACTTGAATCAGCTAACGAGCCAACAGAACCTCACATTATTGTAGAGTACTAGCATCGTCAATGTGGGCATTGCCGTAATAATGCCGACTCGTTTTTGGTTGAGGTCCAAGTGAATTGTGTGAATTTGATGAAAATTCTCCTTCTATTTAATCATGGACACGTGTGAATGCTAAGTAACAATGTAAGAAATGTTACATTTTTCAAAACCCTATTGCTTTCCAACCATTTACTTTAGTAGAAAAGCGCGCAGAAAATGGTATGCATACTGGGTTTCTTTTGAGCTTTGGCATACAGTATAGCTCAATTAATATAACCTTAGATAGTATCACGTCTTATCTAGGTCCACGAAAAGTGAAATTGCACTGCCCAGTCCCTAACTTTTCTCTTATTTTACTCTGTTAATATTACGCTGTATATTGTCACATCTCGATGTATACATTTATTTCTGTATCGATAGAGAAACTAGCGACTGTCATTACGTTATTACAATACCTTCTCATCGTTTTGTTTTGTTCTTGTTGTAGGTATTACGCAATGGTGTTGGCGACTTCTTTTTGGGTTGTCTGTTTTTTGCTGAGCTTAGCACACCGTTTTTGTCACTCAGGGCAATTTTTCATGAGGTATGTCTATGAAGAGATACCTTTCTGAATGACTGTTTGTTTGTTTGATTGATTGATTGATTGATTGATTGATTGATTGATTGATTGATTGATTGATTGATTGATTGATTGATTGATTGATTGATTGATTGATTGATTGATTGATTGATTGATTGATTGATTGATTGATTGATGGATTAGTTTGCAGACATATGATATGTCTGTATACAACAGGGAGCTGTCCTTTTTAATATTATATAACCTTAGATCTAGTACAGGATTACGGGTCTGTGTCTCTGTGATGTAAGCAACAGATTGCTATACCAAGTATGACTATTGCCATTGTTCTTCCACTGAACAAAGTCTACAGTGATTCAGTGAAAACCGTATACAGTGAAACCTGTCTATAATAATTCCCTCTGGGACCCGAGGAATTGACCATTATAGACATGTGGCCTTTCTGTCCTGGTTGTTTTCTATAGAAAGTGTCATTGTGAGGTTATGAAGATACAAAATTATTCTTTCTATAGAAATCAATCTGGTCAGAAAGGTCACCTGTCTATAAAGGTCATTTTCCTCGGGTCCCAGAGGTGACCGTTATCGACAGGTTTTATGGTTAATCCATTGCGTGAGAATGCCAGCAGTGTGCATGGTTCTAGTGTAAAATTTTGGTGCATTTTGGCACCATGAGGGAATAATGCATTGGCTAATCAATCTGTGCCATCCAAACAGAGTATACACTACACACGGTCTGAATCGCTTTCTGTTTTCTTCTGTCTAGTTCAAGATTTACAAAGGGACTCTTTACCTCCTCAATGGCTTGACATTCGTTGCAGCGTTCTTCATTGCTCGTGTTATGTGCATACCATATCTGTATTGGAAATTCTCATCCTACAAAGGTATCACTCTGTCTTCCGTGCCACGCGCAATCCCTTTCCACTGCAACGTACTGTCCTTGCTGTTCATGGCTCTGCAAATCCATTGGTTTGTTGTCATTCTCAAGACATTGGCAAAGCGACTTCCGTCTTTCACCCTTTACAAATATAAGATGTTGACTGTAAAATTCAAAACCTTGCAAAACGACAATAATTGCATTAAACAAAACTAAAAGAAATGTCTAACCGATGTAAAAACAGGTAGGATTTTTAATAACTGAGCATATTTGCTGTTAGGACAAAGTTGTGATAATTTGTATATAAACTGACATTTGGTCGACGTTGTTATTAATGTTTAAGTTGTTGGTAATTTTAAATAACTGTGAGTCAAGAATGGCTTGTTGCCTACCACGTTGGCTTCTTCTGCTTGCCTGTGTTGCTGTGACATCTCAAGCAAGACTGGGATTTGCACTGTAACAAGCATTGCATTTCACGACTTAAATGATGTTCAGCCACTTGCGTTGTGTGAATCGACTGTATACACCATCACCGTTATCAATCATTGATAATTCTATGTTTGCCCTTGCTGTTGCCTGTGCCGTGCACTTTCTTATGTGTTGCTTATTTGAAGAAACATCTAACGATTTGTACCAGAATTTGGGGTGTATCGAAACTTCCCTCCATTTTTACTGTCTTTAGCAAAGCTGTCGATTGTCTTTGTACCCAAAGCTAGGAGATTAGAGGACGCCATAAGTCCCCAGGGATCCAAGGTGTAACCTGGTTGGTGTAGAGTGGTAAAGACCCGCAATTGTGAGCTTTGCTAGACAATTCTGGTGCAAAAGTACGCATAATCTGTAACTTTCTATCATTAATGCTATTGATGATGACATTTCCAGTACTAGAAATGTACAATACCAAGAGCAAAACTAATAATCAGTATTATTAGTTACTTTTTCTTCACTTAATTTGTCGTCTGTTGTGAAACGACATATTACAATACTAATAATATTTACAACAGAGAGTTACATGCCGACTATTAGCCAAGAAGACTCAACATGTCGCTCTTTAGTTATTATTTTTAAGAATAAAACACCGTAGGAGGATCAATATATGAGAGCAGATAGTTTGCTGTTTGCTATGCTATGCTATATATAGTAGATATACGTTGGGGGATGTTTTTATATTTCAAGGTTCGTACTAATTGTATACTAACGGTTATCAAGATCAGTGCTTCATGTGAATGCCAAAATTGTACCTCGTGAAAAATGAGAGTACAGTAGATAGCATAGTAAAAGACGATATAGTACATTCAAACCAGTATCACCGGCCACCTCTATAGAGCAGCCACCTGTGTATAAAGGCCATTCTTCATAACCCCAAAATGACACTTTCTTTAGAAATCAACCTGGACAGAAAGGCTGCCTGTCTATAATGGTCATTTTTCTTAGGTCCCAGAGGTGACCATTAAAAGGTTTCACAGTAAAATCGGATCTTAGTGCTTGTAATCGATGAAGATTTTGCCATCTTACTAATTTGAGATAATTATGTGTAAACATGTCGACAGTGTATATTTATTCCGCTGAACGGTGCTTGATGTGTATGTCAATCGTAAAGTATCCTCTGGTTCATGTTAGTCTCCATTTCGTTTAATATCTGTCCAATGAGCCTTCGCGGCAGTGTTATGACCAGAGGTGATGTGAGTCTTGAAGGCAGATGATCTTCTTGTTATAAATCCTACACGTTATTTGATGATTCGCACATACATAATTATTAATGGATATAACAGTTCTCTCTAGTGACATTAATGTTGTATATATATACATAGGCCAAGGGCATCAGCATTGCTTCGATGGTCAGAATTCTGTTTGCATGACAACAGGTGATTGGAACATAACTCAGTAGAAAGTCAATTATAATCATCAAAGTAGTAATGGCCGAACGTCACAAAAAATTATTTGATGTAAAAGTCTTCTTCACTTTCTATTAGTGACGCGCTCCTGGAAATATATTTCCACGACTCTGATTTTCTCCAAAACTGGCTCGAATCATGAGTCGCATTGACAGCACCTTGTCTATAATCTTTGCCCTGACTGCAACGAGGGACCATATGATGTCAACCATCTCTTTTACTGCTCTGCGAACAGCTCTCTCCCCTATTGACTTGTGGGATCAGCCAGAGGCAGCCGCTATCCATCTCGGACTCCAAACATAGTAGCGACTAATTAACGTTTTATGTAATACATTTGTGGCTACAAAACAACAACAACAACAAAACTGGCTCGCAATATGCATTGATATGAGACGTGAATAATTGAAACATGATATGTGGCTATAACCAACCAACCAACATGAGACGTGTAAAGCGAAGATCCAGTAAGCGAATTCCAAGTCGACGACGTTAACGAAAATCTTTGCTATGATTAGTTGATTGTGTGACGGATGGCGAGAGAACAAACATGCCAACCGCAAACGAGCGGAATTCCAGATCGGTTTCTGAAGTAACCCCGCACAGCTCGATAGTTATATCGACAACCCTATAATACACAAATGTCTGTCGGTTTGTATGTATGTAAGTTTGTATGTATGTAAGTTTGTTTGTTTGTTTGTTTGTTTGTTTGTTTGTTTGTTTGTCTGTACAAAACCGGGTACCTGCTACAGTGAAACCTCGTTAATATCACTAAGATTTTCCTGTCAAAAATCGTGATAATAAGCGGGTCGTGATATTAAGCGGGTTAAAATGGTTTTCAAAGCGAAGTGATATTTAGCGTGTTGTGATATTAACCGAGGTGACATTAACGGGGTTACACTGTATAGTTGCAAGTATGGTCAGCAAACGTCCCTGGAAAAATATAGGCATTGATTGAGCACTGCACTTTTCGAGATGCTCGTTGTTTAGCCTGCTCGGAAAGCAGGTCAAAGTTTAGTAATGCAAAGTGCGCAGAACATAGCGAAGTTGCGCTCGAAAGGTTGGAAAAGAATCAGTTTCAGTCTCTTATGAGCGGCCGTGCTTTGTTGCAGGGTCAATCTGAGCGAGGATGAATGCAAACCCTACTTGCCATGAAAGACAAGCGTTATGCAGAGGAGCGACGGCCAAGAAGTTTTATGCAGACACCCGACTGATTTGGTTAGGCTCACAGGATAGTATAAAGCAATTGACCTGGGGAACAAGAGATAACGTCCAATACAAAACACTCAATTTTACTTCCTAGCTACATTCATTTGACTCCAATGATTTATTTTGAATTATTCATTACTACTTCAATTTTTAAGAGAAAAATTGGCATTAGGAGACCGTCCGGTGTTTTCCAAAACAATACCATACATATTAACCAGCTTTTATATCAAATATATTTACGGTATTTATTTGAAGCTATAAGTTATTGCACTTCAGTGTTGTTAAAATGGTTTTGCTTGCATTCTAAATCCACAGAATAAGCAGCAAAATACTTTCCGTAGGATGCTAAATTTCATTCTCATGACTTGCACGGGGAGCATGCAAAGAAATGTTCCTCCCAAGTGGCCTTACCATCAATTTATTGGAAATACCAGCCAAACCTTAAAATAATTATATATATTGCCCTTTGATATTTCTACAGTATGAGAGAGCCGTTCTATCATTTACCTTCTGGAGCGAATGCTTGCTTCTTTTTGACATAATAATTTATGACTATCGTTTTTACGAACACGAAGTAAAGAAAAAGCCTACTGTTTGGGGGAAGGATTGACGGCACGGTGCTTCTGTGGTTTTAAAAAGCTTTTCACCGTGTGTCTATCATTCCAGCTAAAAACACTGTTTGTTAATAGATTCGGAATTTATTTCTGTTTGCCGGTTTATATGGTAGCATTTATGTAGATCATAATTAGTATTGACAATATTTTGACCATTCCGATCTATTTACAGTATTTGGCTATCCTCTTTGTTTGTAATTTGGAAGCGAATTCTGTTTCATTATTGCATAGGATATATCAAGTCAAACCAATAATAATAACATGATATGCTAAAAATCCCGTGCACTTTAAGAACTGCACGTCTACTGCAGTGCATTGAAAATCAGTCTTTGCAAACCAAGATCTGAAACATTTTTCGTGTGCTTCGCCCCTCCACCTCACTGCGGGGTTTACAGCGCCCCCATGCCCCCACCTGGATTAACAATGAACATAGTTCTTTGTGGTCTGTGCGTGCGGAACTGGATTTTGGGTGCGAGAAATCTCTTGGGACCCATCAAATAAAATGCCGGATCCAGCCCTGTTCTAGAACTACCTTTTGGTTTGGTTTGACTTCATTGGTGTTATACGATATTGTGACTGGACCTTAATTCATAAAGGCTAATTGTACTATAATTATGCCTCTATTACGCCATAGGACTTCATCGATTTCTGATCAGTTGCCGACGGTGTTAAGCATTTCAGTAAAAAAGCCAATGGCAATAAATTCCCTAATTTGCCCTGCAATCTCCCAACATCTCTTTCAATTCCGTTATCAAGTGATAATCAATAAACAGTCTTAAATATTCCTTCACAATGTTTTTATACGGCTTTGCACTTTTCATTTCTCGTTTCGTCTTATTGAGTCACCTCAGTAAAGACCCTACCGCTTCATCCAGTGCATTTATCATCTCCAGTTGGACGCATTTCCGCTTCTTTTCCTAAACTCAGCTCTCGATTTTTCTTCCATTAAAACTTGCTCCCTCTCAGATTTAGCCCTACAGAAGATCTATTGCTTTTGCATCACGCTTCAACTACAGACGGATTGAGCTCTGCCATAATTGGTATTAATAATGCAACCAGATTACTCACCGCATAACCAGAACCACTTGACGTAGAGAGATCCTTGCGGCGTGTTTATACTAGAATAGTACTCCTGAAGATTAAATGGTGTCGGTGTGTTTCATTCTATACACCGCCGAAGGACCGCTTATAACTATTACCGCGGGTTGTTACCGACTAAAAGATCCCAAATCGTGCAAAATGTTTATTTATCCAATCTTTCCATATAGCCGAGGAAAAACATTTCCAATCCTAGAAATATACGAAAGCCATAGCGTGTGCATTCTGCAATATAAATAATTATAATACTGTGTCTATATGCTACGAGCTTCATTTTGTTACTGTGAATATTCCTTACATTGTTACGTATACCCTTCAGATGAATTTTTAATTGTTTAGAAGTGTCCGATGAAGACTGCTACAAATAGGCCGTCCAACATTTTCGTTCTCAAAAATTGCTGGCCATTCCCAACCCGCTTCTCGTCGGTACCAACTAGTGGAATAAATAATGAGCGGTCCCTTATTCACAACGCATCCTGACCGCCAGTTGGACTCATCGAGGCTTTTAATGTGGTTGCTTCGTGCGCTACGGAGCGGACTCGTTTGTAAACTGACCATGAAACAGTGACCTGCTTGAGCTGACGCGGAAGAAAGCTTTTTCACCTCAATAATCAAGCGGGAGAAAGAGAAATTTGCCTTTACTTTAGATACGGTGCTGTCTATGGTGGTTAGTAACTCAGTATGTGTGGCTGCAAGTCAAACGTAACGGATGCAAATATCCTCGTAATTGGCGAATCACAATATTCATAAAGAGAAACTACAACTTAATATAAGAAATAATGAATTGATTTTGTGTTCGTCGAAGGCGTTCCTGAAGCATGAGCTCTGTGTAAAACAAAACCTAATTAGTCAAATATTAATTAGAAAACACATCATCGTAAATCCAATTCAAATTTAATCAATCAATCGTAAATGAGTCCTACTTATACATTGAATGAATTAACAAATACTATTGATGACGCGATACTCATTTCGGCCTTCGGCGGATTCATCTGCCTAGAATTTCCGAAAATGTAGTCTAGCATATCTAACTAGCTAAAACCAACTCACTTCAAAGAAAACGCATAGACGCACAACATGCTCGCACTGACTTTGTATATAGCCTCGCACAAAATAATTTACGGAGCCTCATTCTGTTGCCGGTTAGCCTCGTTACTTATCTCTCTTATTCCCATTTCTGTTTATATATCTTGTATAAATATAGTTTTCCGCCTGCACCGCCTCTATCCAGGAAGAGAGAGACAGAGAGATAGCCGTATGGGCTGATAATACACATCGCATCATTAGGACACGCCTTGTTATTCGTTAGTATTTAGTTTACAATATTCTGATCACGTATCTTGTTTGACGCTTGGTTTGACGTTCTTACGAGATTTGTCAATCAAATATCTGGAAACGTTCATGTATGCTTTCAAATTCTGGCAATAATTGTCCGTTTTAGTGACTATTAAATATGACTAATTCCTTCATATTTACAGGATATTTTAGCTTCAAATATAAAAAATATTTAGTAGGAAATGGAATGATGACGACAACAAAACGTCTGCCAGACTGAATCTCCAATTTGGCGCCAGGGCGCATTCTGCTGTCCGTTAATAAAAAAGAAAAGTGAAGCTGTGAACTACGATTCAAGAGCAGAGGATATATATTCTGCAAATTGTGTAAGTTTACCTGAACTTTCCATTGTATTCTTAGGGTTTGAGGACCAATTATGCCCCGTTGGCAATGGTACGGTATGTCTACGAAAAGCGCAAAGGTCCAACAAGTGCATACACTGAACAATATGAAATAAATGTACTCTATAGCAACAAAGCCGTGGTTAATATTCGCGCCACATATAAAAAACGCAGCAGATTGAAATTTGGTCGAGGTGTCAACGAAGATTCAACTTAGCCTGCGATGTGATTGAAAAGTGGTTGACTCATCAACACGAAATCGACATCATATTGGAATTCGTCGCGTTCATTTTGTCGCGTCTCAGCCAAATTTCAACTAATTTTGCCCACTGGGAAAGTTGTAGAAAATAGGTACCCTTCTTGT
>OFHS01003727.1:0-15966 GCA_900245855.1 Calvadosia cruxmelitensis | reverse complement strand
GACAGCTTCCAAGAACAAGCTCCTCTTGATGAACAGGACCTAACCCCCGTCTTTGGCACGAGCAACGCGAGCAGCATTCAAATGCTATTGTTCGGATCAAATTCCACTTTACGAAAACAAAAGAAGTGTGAGTAATTCATTCAACAGATGTGCTCACCATTCACAAGTCGCGCCAAAGACGGGGGTTAGCTCCTGTTCAACAATCGCAGCTTTGGTTGGGTTCACTCTAACAGGATCACAGCTGTGATATTCTTGTGAATGACCCAAAAGCGAAATCCGCCGAGGTGACATTTCACAGCTTCCTCCAATGCCTAGGCGCAAACGAAATCAGCCAAGGCGACACTTCACAGCTTCCTCAGCTTCCCCCAGTGCCTACGCACAAACTGCACAATAACAACAAACTCTTTCTGTCCGATCAACATTTCTAAGCCATCATGATCTTCAAGATCCGTTTCGTTGATACCAACTAAGCTGAGAACAGCGAACAATTCCCGAACCATGATCGAACCACGCTGCATCGACCACAATACGAGGTTCAATCGTGCAACACAATGATAGACAATTAGACATCGCGAATGCTCAGGTGCTTCCGCTGTTGAATTGAATAATTATTCTTTAAATCCCGCAAGGGGTCCGTAGAACCATACATTTCGATTGACTTCAAGCAAAACGAAACTCGAGCAACAAATACAGCGAAGTAAAGGCTTTTCAAACTCAAGTCATGAACAACTATCGCAGCAGTTACAACGCATGCGCAATTATCAGACAATGTAACCACATTCAAATTTATGATAAAGTAAGTCTAGTATAAAACCAAAACTTAGCACAGTTGCGTAAGCACAGTTCAGCGCAAATCTATTTCATCCATGACGTCATCAACAATAACATGTGACACACTAGTGTGTGATTCCCACGATCACAGTGGGGGGCGACCAATTTTCCCACGGTCTGAATATGAATATGAAAAAAAAAGAAAAATTTCCCCTCCACAACATTGACCCACGGGTTACAATGGTAACCGTGAGTCAAAAAGATGAATTTTGTCAAATACAACTCTACACATTCATGTCGATCTATACGATGTTAATGAGCAAACTTACGTGGAACCATTATGACAATCTTTTCACGGGTTGATTCTTCGTTTGCCGATGCTTTAAATTCTGTTCCATTGTTTAGTGATAAACGAATATTTGAATCTTCATCCATAGCAATCCATTTTGTGTCTTCAAATGTGTTGATTCCTTTCTGCTCGTTGGGACGAAGTGTGATGAAATAAACTGAATGACCAAAGATGTCCAGCCAGTACAGCTGCAAGGGAAAACATTAAAACGTTTGAGCTGGATGACTTGGCATGAATCTATTACAGATGTCTGCATAACTAATAGAGCTATATACATTGCTGATGAGTTTTAATCCTTGTCCTGCTCATAAAACTAGTTAAATGAAGACTTGAGTTCGCTTGATTGATTGCTGATTGGTTGAATGCTAAGGACTAGCTATGTGATTAGTTATATGTTGCTACTTTTGAATTGTTTTGAAAATGTGTATACACGTCAATAGCAGGACAAGGGTTAACATTTCTAAGAAAGGCTGGCAAATTTTAAAAATGCACAAAGCTTGAAATATAATGATACTATAAAAACGTCCGTAACTCTTCTTTTGATACACCAATATCGCACCCACTACCGTTATGATTAGTCTACAGCTGTTTGATCATCATCATCAACATCCCATAACTTTCCCGTTGGTTTCTCACTACTGAATACATGTAAACACGAAACAGCAGTTACTATCAATGATATGTTTTACAAGAATCCGAGAATGCAAAACAATTGAACTTTCGCACAATATAAAATTGATATTCTGATAAAATTCTATAAAACTTGGATCCTGATTAAAGAAAAATTATTTAAGCCTACCTGAACAGAACGAGGTGCTTTGTTGATGAATGTTAAAAAACTGTCGTAGCTATCCCTTCTTGTGCGTTTTCCTTTGTTGTCGGACTCTCCTGATTCTCCAGCAGCATCAAGCGACACTACAGATGCAGGTACTTTACCAGTTTGTGCTGAAGCCATTGGTTCTGTCAAGCATACAGAAGAAGTCCATCAGACCTGCTTAAAACCGTTACTGTATTCTGTACCTCCTTCCCAATGTAGCCTGTACAGTTCTACATCACACGTCAAAAACATTTAGTGTGAAAACATGTGGACGTAAGGTTACCAGACATCATTTATTTTCTGGAATTTTTCCCCCTATTTAGATTCTATGCAGTGCCAATTTTGTTGATTTAGATAGATGCATTTCTATCCAATTTGCAACTATTTCACATCTTTTCCTCTGTGGTCTGATGACCTTACCGATATAAAACCGTGTGAAAGAAGAAGCACCCTTCCTTAAACCATGTGAAATAGCAAACCCTATGTGAAAGGCATGTGGATATGGATAAAAAGGACAAAACAAGATGTGAAAAGTGTAGCCATGATATGCATTATGCAATACAATATGGAGGTTGCGGTTCCTCCTCGTGGGCATTGGACAATATGCATTATATATAGTTTCTACCTTCATATGCATCCATTTGCTTCTTCCTCTCATCATGAGAGCTCTTGGCATTAAGCTTTTGTTTGTAAATCAGATGCGCTCGGCCGCTCTTTCCAGTTTTGGAGAAAGTTGTATTTTCATATGGCTCAATAAAAACCATTCCGTCATCCGTCTGGAAAGCCCCTGCCTTTAAAAACAGAGAAAATGAATTACAAGGCTGTCATTTAAAACCATACTAGTGTGGCGTGAACTAGTGTAACTCAATCCTACAACGTTAGTAAAGGAAGGTAGATACGCTAGGCTGTGAGAAAAAAATTCCCAAATTAGTAAGCTTGAATTTTTCCGACGGCTTTGTTTTTACATTGCTTTTTTCTCATAAAATCGACAAAAAATGGCACTATTTTGAGTTTCATTAGTCGAAATTGTGTTCTAAGTTATCTAAATGATCTCAAAGCACAACTATACATTTAGTATCATACACTACACGCTTTTTCGGCGTCAAAAACCATCAAACAATATAGATTTGAGCGCTAAAACTAAATTGCGCATCGCTCGAGGCCAAAATTTGAACTTCAAGTACGCGGTTCGATAAGAAACCGTCGTTGCATCTAGGCAAGAAATACATCATAGGATAGAGAAATGACTTAGCATTTGCATGAGACCAACATTATTAGCTTATTATCAAAATTGAGCGCGCTATTAAAGATTTGCCTGAGACCCGCAAAAAGTCATCAAAACCGGCGCTTCACAAGAGAGCTCAGTACGTGCGAAAGTTGGTCAAATGGCTAAAACTTTGGTATCCTTGAGCCACCTCTAAATGATGTTCAAATTCATTTTCCTTTTACATGGGTTAGTTTTGACCACTTTGCCATCGTTTTAGGGGGTCAGAGCTCAAAATTTTGAAAGTCGACTTTTTTTGGACCACCCTAACGAGCGTACATGAAGTTGTCTGTGTATCTGCGTTTCGCTCTGGTCAGTAGACAGGGAGAGATGGAGAAAGGATGGATAAGTCCGTTGTAGCCAGAGCTTTATGCCTAGGACCAGGCGAGACAGTGAACACGACAAGAGAGAAAGTTACAGGCGACAGCAGTTATATACGATTTACAAGCACAGGGAGACTAGACTGAAACAGGAAAAGAATAACAATGGTGTAAGGCTACTACATTCTCTTGTACAGTTGGGGAACAGCAGATTGGTATTTATGCAATGTCTAACAACTCTGCATCGGCCCAGCACTGCATTGCGGTAATGCTTTGAAGGCACTTACCAATCCATCGCAATCACTCAGGGCAGCAAGGGAGTGCTTGCCGCCAAGGACTTCGCCAATCTTGTAACAGTTCGATTGGCTTACTTTCTCTTGATATGAATCATTTCCATTATGATACTCTACATGAACACCTTGGCCGATCAGATCATAATTAGGATGAAGGACCAATGCATACGACTTTCCAAATGCATCTATCTGTTGGTTAGGAACAAAAATGTCTCACATAATAATAAGAATTACATTTGTGCGAACGTTGATATGATGATATCACAATTTGAATGTCATGATCATCTGTTCCAAGTCCCATTAAGTTATGTAACTTTTTACAGGAGAGCAGATAGACAGCAAAGCATAGAAACTGAAAAGTGTCAAGGAAGTACGTCTCAGCTTGAGTTAGTGACCAGTTGTGTAAAATGAGTACTCGTCTTAGATAGATTTTGGAATTTGGTAACTAGTACCCATACCCTGTCCTATGTGTTATATTTAAGTGGTCACTACAGTCTCTACAGAAATATTGAAGATACACTGTCAACGTAAACAGAATTTGCCTAATTGTGTGAAAAGGTGAATGGCCTAAATTGGTGAAATCTCTAGAGAACATATCGACAACATGTGGATTTGATCTGAGCTTCGCCAAAATCATTCTGTGGAGTTTTACATCAGCAATTGGGGAAATAATTATTTCCTGATTATTTTTAAAGAATATAAATTAAGATGTATGTTAAGATGTATGTTAACCCTTGTCCTGCTTATAAAAGTAGTTAAATGAAGACTTGAAGTCTCTTTATCGGTTCATGATTGGTTGATCGCTAGGGACTAACTGTCTGATTGGTTTCATCTAGCTACTTTGGACTTGTTTTGGAAATGTGTATTCAAGCCAATAGCAGGACAATGATTAAAATACAATACAAGTAAGCCACAACTATCATCAAATAGAATAGCTATATGTTAGCAAATCAAAGTGAAACTTACTTTGTACACCGTTTCATCAGAAGGTTGCGTATCACGACGTATCCGTCTACTTGTTTGTTGAGAACCAAGAGATTCTGGGTACGTGACTTCGTAAGTCTCCAACTTGCGCAGGAATTCCTCTAGAAAAATAAAAACGAAACTACTATTGTATGACAAAGAAAAGTCGGAGCTCTTTGCCACATGATATCGATATTTGATCTTTCGTCATACCGTAAATATTGTTAATTTATCACCATTTATCTGGTCTGTGAAAAATGCTTTAATTACATCAACAGATATGAGAATAAATGACTATGATGATTATGATAATGATATAGCTAAGTAGATATCGTCATCTGCTTTATTTACTGTAATTGCTACTTTTTTTATTATTTGATTTTGATTTTGATATATTTGCCATCGATAAAAAATTAATGACAGGCGAATACAGGTAAGATATCTTACACTTACGTACAGCCTAAAATAATTTACAATGAGTGCTAAGGTCTACTTTTTCTGACTGACTTTTGAAACTATAGATTGAGGTGGCTGCTGCACAGTTTTCAGGCAAACTGTTCCAAAGCGGAATGACACGGTTACAAAATGAATACATCGAAGAATTGTTATCACAAGTACGGAAATCTAGATTGCAGTTGAAGAAAATGTCCTCTTAAATGATACTTTGATTTGCCAATAACGAAAAGTTTGTCTTTGGGGACATCCACAAGATTGTTCAAAATTTTATATAACATAAACAAGTCAAATTTAATTCGACGAAGTTCCAGTGAACTAAGATTGAGCGTGTGGAGACGATCTTTGTAGGATTTGAACGGGATTCTCGCAATGATGCAGAGTCGTTTGGTGAAACGTCGTTGCACCTTTTCTATAGCAAATATATCTTTTAAAAGATAGGGACTCCACACAGGGGTACATGATTCAAGAATGGGTCTACTGTATGTTGTGTATGCGCGGATTAGAATATCTGATCTTGTAGCCAGTACTGTTCTTTTTCAAATTTAATAAAATAAATAACAAACAAACAAAGCTGTGTTTAAATGAAAAAGTTATTACAGTTATACCATATTTAGAAAAATTGCCAAAAATTGGTAACAGTGTCCACAAGCAAGGACATCACCATATTTCATCACCATGACAACGGCAAAAGAGGATAAAGCTACAAACAAAGCTATGTTTAAACAAAAAATGTATTACCGTAATAAGATATTTAGAAAAATTGACAAAATAGGTAACAGTGTCACAAGCAGTGGCATCACCATATTTCATCACCATGGCAACGGCAAAAGGTCAAGCTACAAATGGATGTGTCAGTAGTATAGGGGATTTTGAGATAAGCAACTCGTCAGCCATTCTGTTAGTTTTCTCCCCAACATAAACCACAGGAATAGCTGAAAATCCGATTAGGAACAGCTTGCAGCCTAACAGTTGAACACCTACATTGCATGAAAGCGCTCCAGTCGAAGTACGTAAAGCGTATTCATCGCAGCTCACGGAAGCTGTTTTCTTCCCTCTGCAAATAGGTCATTTACAGCCGTTTTTGCCCCACGGGGTCGGTGCAGGAATAGAGAGACCTACAGCCGCGAACAATGCTTCGTTCAATGTTATCAGAAACAACATAAAACCGTTAGTGGAACTTGTGCCCACGGGGTTTCAACGGAAGCTCCCGTTTGCCTTGCTAATACGATAATCTCGTCTCGGTAGTGACAAATTATCTGCTTTCATTTCTAAGTCATCATGTAGTTTCTCACGCTTAGGTTTTTAGACAGAATATAAATCACAATCTAATCATTCTTGGTCAGACGACACAGGATAGTGTGTGTGAGTGGAAAATGCTATTAGAAAGATCAACGAAAGTATTATTTGCTCTGCGTCGAAAAAACGAGCAAGGAACGCATCAAAACAATCAAGTTTTAGCGCGAAGCAGCATGCAGAGTTTTGACGAGCAATTGATTTCAACACTTTGATCAATTCTGTGTTGTGGCTTGCCCTCTGGAGTAAGCCATGTGCAGCGTTGCAAAAAGACCTCTAAAGTCCAGTCACGATTTTAGTTTTTACAAAGCTTGTATCTTCACAGATATTTCCGTTCGAACTTTGGAAAATTTTGCAACAGCTAAATGAAAGAGGTAACATCTTGTGCAATGTTGTAGAAAGTGAAGTGAAAGTGTAAAACGTATTCAAACAAAATATAAAACTCACGGCAGATAATAATTCACATTCAAAATAGTTCGTGGAACAATGAAATTTGATCTTCTTGCACATTTGAATGGGCAGTTAGGTTACAGTGTTGAATTACTCCTGTAACGTGTACGCTTTCCGCTTTTCCACACATTTCACAAAGCAACACAGAGTTGCGAAAATAAAAACAAAATTTCACTGTCGTACTTCTTTCAGTATTTCATTACTTTTCAAAGGTTGCATTGAGATATAAACTCAACCATTACAGGAAGTCGTGCGGGGGAAAACTGATGCAGAAAATGGCAAAAACTAAATAATTTTGTAATCGATCCAAATGATATTGCACTGACTATTTACGTCAAAAAATTCTCTCACCTTGAGAAGAAGACGATACAAGTCTTTCATAAACCAACTAAACAAACAATATAAAAAACATTATTTACACAGTTAAACATTTCAAAATGAAAAACTACCAAGCATGATTCATTGCTAAGCGGATTTAGTTGGTATTTGCGAGCCGATGAGATTCTCATTATACAGAACCGATTCACGAAATATGACCTTTGAAGTGACGACTTTTGTAAAAACAAACTCATCACCATTTCAAAAAGATAAATAGCTCCTTGAGTGCAGCACAGACTTCGCATCGGTTGACAAACAATCACAATAAGACTTTGGCGGGTAGCTTTCCTAGAAAATTGTTTGTTGACAAACTCGTCTGTGAGATTTAAAAGCCGAGTCTGTGACGTGCCGACGTAAAAACGTGAGCTTCAGCCGGGGCTTCGCTAAATCAGAAAATCGCAAGTGGAACAATAAAACTCCGCCATCGGATTCCAACTCTGCTGGATCGTTAAGCTCCCAGACATGTGCAGAATTATTGGTACTTTTAAAATACGAGCCTCTGTAGTTATTCCGAAGCCTTCATGGGGTCACATTGCTTCATCGCCTAGAGGTAATACGGACGCACCGTCCGCGTGCGAAACAATACAATTCAAAACAAAACATATAAAACTGTACCTTATCAAGGTGATTTAATT
The DNA here is from genome assembly GCA_900245855.1 of Calvadosia cruxmelitensis. Lineage (NCBI taxonomy): Eukaryota > Metazoa > Cnidaria > Staurozoa > Stauromedusae > Kishinouyeidae > Calvadosia > Calvadosia cruxmelitensis. The sequence continues at coordinate 7,977 of OFHS01003727.1, read as the reverse complement.
GACCAGGCAGACTGCCGGCAATAGTACCGGTTGCTAAGAAAATAGCAAGAATCGTAAGCATAATTGTCCATGGCAAGTACATGGTATTGCACGTGCTTCGTTCCATTTCGCAGTGATTGGAGATCAGTGGGTTGAATATTTCGACCCTCTGGGCCTATGAGATTCGAGTGGACAACACAAGTTCTCCTTTGACGGTGTATTACAAACGCGGTGAGCGGCTCTCCTTGCTCTGTGTGCAACGTAGCGTGTGCGACAGTGATGGAGCTTATGCCTTCCACGCACTGGCGTCCACACATGCACAGCAGAGGGCCACGAAAGACAGGTTGATGATGGGTCGCTGTTGATGACTCCTGTCTTGTGTCGGGCCACCAGACGGCGTGTGACACAATTCGCCGTTGTAACACGTCAAGAACACTTCGCGAGATGCCGACACAGAGCTTCGCAATCACATCACAGACACGTGTCTACATAAACACAATCACCAATCTCACTTCACCGCTCGTCCAAAATCCTTTGCAGCTCATACGCCGGTTGGTGTCGAATATAACCAGAAACAGAAACGGAATATCACCGCTAGTTTCCGTCATTTGCCGGAAGTCATGCGCTAATATATCGATTGCCTTTGGTGGCAAAGGCGCCGTAAGACAAAAGCAAAACCCACATGCTCGTCCACCAGGCAACCGCACGAAACAAAAGACCCACTGTACAGTTGCAGATACGAAAAGTTCATCATAAAAACCCAAATACGCATTTGAATGCCTCGTTGATTCTCTCATTTTAACCCGGACGCCGCCCGCTTCGTGACGTCAAACTCCACCCAATGCTCGTTTGACTTTGTTTAGCGGTAATCAGGTAACCTAGACAACTAACTGTTAAAAATCAGCATGAGGTTTGCAGCAAGCTGTTTTCATTACGTAGTGCAAATAAAAATTTATCTAATTTCCCAACCTGGAAATCTACTTGAAGGATTCTTTGAGCAACCCAAAATACCAACTGGAATAGCAATTACATAATGAGCTAATTTTATTTTATTATGAAACAAATTTGTACATAGTAGATGTACAGTAAATTAAAATCAAACTATCCTAGGATAGAAATATTTGGGATTCTTGTTCATATGGTTGTCAACAATACTTATCAATCCGGCCTTGGAATAATGCTCGCTGGTTTTTCTCAAATCCGCTGAAGGTCAAATCACGCAAAAAAACATCTCGTGGACTCGCAAGAATACCAACAAATTCTCTGCAAAATCAAGAAAAATGATTCGAGATAAAGATCGATATCAGAAATTACTAGACAATTTTTTTTTTTTTTTCTTTCACGGACATATGATCCCAGCAAACATAAGACGTCGTAGGACGTTCCATGGACGTCTTTACGACGTTAGGACGTCGCTGGTACGTCTTGATGACGTCTTGTGTTTACTGTGACTCCCTTTATTGTGCAAACAAATATTAAATATTACAAGATGAAAACCAAATCTATATACGTATTGAAATTAAAAACTAATTAGAATTCTAAAATAGCATCTACTTACTAGCTATACATATTAAAACACGTTTCCGCTACTACAGGCTAAAAATCTCTGACAAATTTTCACCAGCGGGGATATCGACAATTTGACAAATTTATAACAAATGAATCTTATATCGACTCATTCACCTTCACCAAATCATCTGGAAAATGTCTTTTAAATCTTGAAAAGATCAGGAATGATTATTAAAATACAATTTCTTATAATGTTTTTGAATCTTGAAAAAGTCACTGAGGAACGATTACCAAATTAAAATACAGTTTCTTATCAGTGAGTGATTTTTACCGCCAGGAATCAATCATTTTGTACGGCGTTTCTACTTGGCCTGATGCAACTACAGGCAGATTTAAGCATAGCCCATTACAGAAATACACTGATTTGGAATCTCTGTGAACATCAAATCAAGATTTGATAAATTGATTGAGGAAGAAAGGGTCAAGGCCGACATTGTAAGTAATCCGACGCAGTATAAAAACACTTCATCGTTCTTTGAGTCGTACGGTAATGATTGGCGGACATTTCTATGCACAGTCCCATTGAAACGTCATTCTAACAAGACTACAGCTTTTGATGTTACTTTGCTTCAAAGTTATTATTTCAAAATGTGTATATGCTGAAAGTAACCAGTTAAGCTATTACATATTGTAAAGCCATCTTATACAGTAAATAGAATCTCTTTATGATTTTTGCTTTCTATGAAATTTGTTGTGCTGGGAAAATCAAACCAACGAAGGCACACTTCGAATTGGGAACTATTGTTTTTCGAAGCTAAAAAGTTACTAAATATTAAAAGTAACCGCCTTTTGTAAAAACGCAACACAGGACTACCAGTTCTGTGCTGTATCTTCGAAAAAGCGGCGATATCAAAGAGACACAGTATTAGCATACGAGAGAGGCAATTGGCCCAAGCTCAAATGATCGAATATATAACAGTTTCTGTCATATTACAAATGTGCTATTGGGGGCTAGCAAACAAGAGGCTGTGCAGTAGTATAGCAGTAGTACATTGAAGACATAGAAACGGCAATATTTTCAGTTGTTTAGGAAGGGATTAGATTAGAGGTTTGCATAAGGGACAGGCAAATAAGAGGCTCCATTGTTTGGCGATGAGATCGTAATTACAGTACGCAGATTGAAATTACAAATTTAGATATCCTTTGTCCATTTTATTAATTAATTATTGATCTATGAATTTTTTAACTTTGACATTGCCACACAGGTACTGTATGTGACGTAACCACTTACGATGTGGATACTGTATAGTCTACTAGCTGTATAATCATATGTTGACAACAGGAAATGACGTCAGCAGGGAGTTCAATCCACAATATAGGAAGTACGTGATACAATAAGACATGAGTACAGATTTAAGAGATTCCAGCAGAAGTTGTTAAAATCCCATAAGAATGATAATACAGTACTTTATTTCGTAGCAATAAACATAAAAATAATTATTTACATCATCGCATACAATATTTGTGTAGCTCATTTCTAATAAACTGTTCCGTAGCGCTTGATGATCGATAATTAGACCACATAACAACCCAAGTCAATATGGATGTTGCGATGCCAAATGAACGCCTTAAAAACGATTGGACGCTGTCTTTACGTCATAAGTACAAGCTAAACGGACGTTTCGACGCCGTCGTTACGTCGTAAGTATGACACGTTAAAATGGACGTGTGGACGCCGTATTCATGCCGAAAGTCACAGAGGTACACATGAAATGGACGTTTCGACGTCGTCTTCGCGTCGTAAGGTTCTCTTGTGTTTGCCGGATATTTCCATGCAGGAATCCGTTTTTATCGAATCATGTGAAAATCCGATATGTAGTAGGTTTAATGGTCAGTCATTAGTATAACTTTTACATTCAGTTCGCTTCTGAGCTATTATCCGATTACATAAATGCCATACAAATCTGCATCTGAGCAAAGCAAGCAGATAGCAAACTCGACTCTTTACAAACGTTCAGGACATTGTTACGACCGCTTGAATGTCCCAGCTGTGTCACAAGAAGAAATGGGGCTTGCTTGATTCTTGTAAGAGAACTTCCAAATCAAACGGGCAAACTGCAGTGAAATTAAATTACGACGAATCTAAAATGATTTTTACATCAGTAAGAAGGAAAGAGAACCAACCCAGGCCTCAGTCAAACCATACTGATTTCAGCCAAGATTTCAGCTTCGTTTTTGACGTGTACTTGAAAGTGCCATTTGATCTATCATCGGAAGTGAATTCAAGTAATTGATTACCTCAACGCTGAGGGCCACTTCATTCTTTTCAAGTGGACAAACGAAGCACTAGATTTGTTTGTTTGGGAAGCTCACTCTCTTGTAACAGAATCAAACGTCAATGCTACGCTACCGGGTGGACTTGGGGTCCCATGAAAACATTTCTAAGGCAGATTTTGGTAAACTGTATGTACGTGTGTTATGTGTCGTTCTATCGCACAAGTGAAAAATATATATATTATTTTGGCAGCTCTCCTGTTTGTGCCTTTGCTTTTGCAAAGTATTCACTCATTCAGAGATGTGTAGGCTGCGTCGCAATACAGGAGAAAGTTCGTCTGCGATCCAGGATATCAGAAATATGACTAATGAGCTCTGCCCCGGCCCTCCTCAAAGAGTGGTCGTGATCCCAAGTTCCCTAGAGAGATGATCAATGTTCCCTTGTTCCTTTGTTAATTTCAGACTTCCTCGCAGGGCCCTTCCCTCAAACATTTCATTTGGATCAGCCAGTGGGCTAAGAACCAGGCGTTGACTGAAAGCGTCGGCTTTAAAGCTCAACTAGGTGCCTGCCGGCGATTGTTCACTAGTGTACTGTATTCTATTACGTGCTCAAACATTATCCGGAACTTCTGCTTTTGACAATTTTTTGCGTGCTTTCGGGCCAATTTGCTTACAGTCAAGATACAGCCATGACTCGTTCTGCAAAATTGTCGCTGGCAGGTGCAAAATTAATCGGCAATTTAACGAGCGGAAATCGGCGGAAGGAAAGTTTGTAATCTGCATGTATACGGCAAACTGGAAATTGAAATTAAATGGCACGCTTACGGTCTAATTTTCATTCATCAAAGAATTAATTAACTTGTGTATATTTTCATCTAAATCAAGGGCAAATCGGAGGGCAAATCATTCGTAAAAGAGCGTGCGAGATTTTTGTACAAGATCTTTTGAGATTGTTTTCATATCAGTGTTCGATTTGCTCTCTTGTGACAACCTGGTTCTTCGAGATCTGTGAAATTTTCTTCCAATATTGTCAACAAACACACTTTGATGTTTGTGCGTTTTGATTACTTGCTTTTGGAATTCAGTTCTATCAATCTCCAATATTTGTGTGTGCTTCAAGGGGTTTTTGATTTTTTGTTGGGATGTACGAGATATTTTAATATTTTGAAAAAAATCGATCCTTGGATTTGACCAATTTGACAGATTGCCTCCAGGTGATTTGAAAATTCAAAACGTTTCTGATTGCTTTTTCAGAAAGCCGGATGTCATATGTCTCCTTGCAATGAAAATCCGATCAGCCTCTCAAGAAAAGAACACCCCATGCCTGGAGACAGATTGTTATATACAGTATACGCTCTTTTTCAAATTATGTTGTACGTGCTTCACTTGTTTTAGACGAACATTCTCCATTGTTGTATGGTATCTACTGTAATTATTTATCTGTTTTTCTTGTTTCAGTTGCAAAAATAATTATTTGTTTTGCATTGACTTATTTATTTGTTTTGCATAAACTATTTATTTGTTTTGCATAAATTATTTATTTGCTTTGCATAAATTATTTATTTGCTTTGCATAAATTATTTATTTGTTGTGCATAAATTAGTTTTTTATTTTCAATACTTATACTTGCTATTTATTTGTGTTTTTTTTGCACTTTATTTTCGCATATAATTGCATCAGTAAGTTGTACGACAATTTGTTTATTAAGTTAATAGTGCAGTTTTGAAGAAGTGCCTGATTTAGTTCAACCTTTTAGTACCATGAGCCGTGGTGTAAACTGTTTCACAGGCACAGATGCCCAAACCAGCCCTGGGTTGTTTTTGTTCGAAAGCTATTAATTTTAAACCGAAATCATTTCCATGATTGTCAATTTCCTTATTATTCTTGATTCTCAAAACCGCTAGCTGCAAAACAGTTTATCGTACATTTTCCTCCAAGATCACTGTCCCATCACATTTTGGTGGCAAATTTGACTATTTCATTTGCCAGACAAACGGAAAGAAGTCCAATGGCTTGCTCAGCGTATTTTTGTTAGAAGCTAAATTAATCCAGCTGTTACCGCCAATTTCGACTCCGATATTTCGGAGGCTGGGCTCCAGGCCTCCAACTTTAGTTAGTCAGATGGTACGTCAGGAGGCGATATTTAGTCCGCGAAATTTGTTTGTTTTTAATTATTTGATTGTAAATTTATTCGTCGTAAGTCTCCCATGAAGAGAGAAGCACGTCAAATCACATGTATATATTCTTGTGTTGGAGCGACCACTGAAGGTATTGTGTACATATATTTTTCTATTTACTCGTTTCATGCATTCTTGTTTAATAAGTAGATTATTTAATGACATTTTTATTGTGATATGTTTTCTTAGAAAAACCGGCTCTGTTCTGTTTGGTTAATAAAACTACACGTTACGGACAAGGAGTTGTTGAGATCTGTTTCGTCTCGTGAATTGCGTCTGCCGCGTTCATTTCTTGGTGAGAAGCCAGTACCACAAGAATAGCTACCCGGAGTGTCGTATACACCAGCGTTTCTGCCAGAAAGACAATTATAGTTGTCGCTAAATACTTCACATTTTCTCCTGCTTTGATATCAGTTTCACAAACTTCTTACCCCTCTGTATTCTGAGATTTGTTGAAAAGTGATGTTACAAAACGTCAACACATTCCATGAGCAAGGGCGGTTCCAGGGGATGCAAATCCCCGGCTGACATGTTAAGCATTCGTCTTTCGTAGCACCTCTTGTTGTATTTCTTTTTAATAAATTTGTATTCAAACACAAATATAAATGAAATACATTTATTCTGACAATTATTGTTGGATTTGTCTATTGCATAATGTTTCCCATAACGCTTCCCAGGTTTGTGTAGATTACATTGGTTATGAATGCGTTGCACATTTTTTAATTTTACAAAAGAGGGGACGAATCCTACCTCACGCCCTATATCAGCTTCTGGCGAAGAATGATTCAATTGTCCATTGATGCGTTAGGAAAGAGGTAAAAAGCTTAACTTCATAGGATCATTTCATTATTTGTCTCGGTCTGGTTAAATAATCGCAATTATAATTGCAGTGATGGTCCACATGCGTTGTTTATGGTTAAGCGCTAGTGTACTGCGCAATCATATGCATCATTGATTGACCAATTAAGATCATTACAAGGAAGAAGTCTAACGGATAAAGTCAAAGATAGTAATTTGTCCCAATAGCCACAAAATTCACATGATAATACGGAGATTAAACGGATAAGAAAGAGAACGAAGCCACAAATTATATATTTAATCATCCGAGTACTGGTTTCCAATAGAGCACAGTTTCTCAGGAGTGCCGACTTCAAGCCATTTTGCCGTCATACGTATTACATTGTCACAATACAATTCTTCGGTAAAGAGAATACCGAGAAACAAGCCAACGTTCAAATGCTTTTAAGAGGATGGCGACATCGAAGAGAAATGTGACTATTTTATCTGCCGGACGAGCGAAAAGAAATCCATTGGCTTGCTCAGCGTATATTTACGTTGCAAATTTTAATTTGTTAAACCTTTTAAATTTCTGTTTATTGGGCATTGATTTTACATTAATGAACAGACAATCAATACGTTAAATAACGAAAACAAATTCAAAACTTAATCGAAAAAGTGAAATGAAAACCACGTCATGGATAGATCTGATTTCAAACCATCCTATAATCCAAGGTGCTATAAACTATACGTTACACCCATAAGAGAGCGGTTTGAAAGGCATAAAACAAAAGACATTTCCAAAGGAACATGCTGTATATTCATGTACACTGAGGTTTGGAGCCTAATGACCTCGTTTCTGTGTTAATATAAGATAGCTGCGTAGTTGATGTAATTTCAGTGTGGACTTGTGTTATCCGTGTGGATTGTTGATTTGTTAAATCACCAACACGTATCCAACCCATTTACTGACTGATGTTTGACGTCTGAACCTTTGTGTACTGGCGAACACACCATGGTGCAGTGATTACTTGGTCGTCTTTACATTGTTACTTGGGTTTATTTCTATCATTCTTATTATGTCGGAGTTACAAGTTGCCCGTAATGTTCGCGCCGGTTACAAAAGCCAAAAGTTACAAAGGCTATAGACGGCATGGGGGCTTCGTACTTCCCAAACGCTTCCTCTCATCATCATCATATACTTTCAAACATTTCGAAAGAGGCACACCAACAAAATCATTAAAATTTACAATTTAAAATA
>OFHS01003726.1:0-15967 GCA_900245855.1 Calvadosia cruxmelitensis | reverse complement strand
TTGGGCTTGTTTTCATCGTGCAATTTCGAGAGTGAAATAACAACACAGTAAGGAAAATCACGATTTGATCACAAAGACTTTAACGAAAAACTTTGTTTAAAAGCCGAACACGTACCTTGATGTGTATTCTTTGCATCAGTGTAAATTTTATTTCGCTGAGAGGCGTGCAATGTTCAGAAAATACCCGCAGGAGCAGCGACGTCGAATAACGCGCTGTCAAAACACAACTATTCGAAGACAAGTTTTCCTCGTTTTTCCCACTAGGTACCAGGCCACCACTTCTGGGCATGCGCGTGAAAAACCGTGAACTGGCTTATTGCTTTTTTCGAAATCCATGCACTAGCTAGATAATTTTTTAGCATTTTTATACTCTCAGAGTAATTTACTAATTTGTGTCGAGATAAATTACTATTTGGTTAAGTTTTGCTAAAATATCTTTATCTCATCTGCAGAATGACGCGGAGGACGAAGAACCTATTTCAGAATCAGGTCGGCTGTTTGTACGAAATCTGTCGTATCTTTGCACTGAAGATGACGTTGAAGAGCTATTTGGAACGTATGGTCCACTGTCGGAAGTGTTCCTTCCGCTTGACAAAAAGACGAGCAAGACAACAGGCATTGGCTTTGTGACGTATCTGATGCCAGAGCATGCTGTCAAGGCATTTAATGCACTCGACGGCACCGTGTTTCAAGGACGGATGCTACATGTACTTCCTGCAAAGGCCAAAGACCCTGGCGGCGGTACATACAAAGTCGTTGGTGAGTGACAGCGTCATTGAGGGCAAGTGACAACAGTTGACGTGAAGAAATTCAGGTGTATAACTATGCTTCATTACTCGTTGTCAAGAAATAAGTTATATAATTCATGATTAACTTTGCAATAAAATGTTGAGAATAGCGTTCACACAATTTCATGATGATTTGGAAAAATAATAGGTTTGGAGAAAATTGAATCTCTAGTGGTCGAATAGTCAAACATCAAGATTTGTTCAAACAGTACCCCAAACGTAGTAACGCCAGGAGCTTTGTTAGTGTGGGCCTAACTAATTAGGCTAATCTTGAATTTGTTCATCATCATCATCATTTAATTTATTTCATCTCGTATTCAATTGGTATAAGTACAATCAAACCTGTATTAGCGACCACCTTTATAGAGCAGCCACCTGTGTATAAAGGTCACTCTTTATATCTCAAAATGACACTTTCTATAGAGATCAACCTGGACAGAAAGGCCACCTGTCCATAAAGGTCATTTTTCTCAGGTCCCAGAGGTGACCGTTATAGACAGGTTTCACTGTATCACACAATAAGTTACCTATAGAAGGTACATGATTACAGAACGACGAGAATAACAACGTAGCTAAAATAGTTAAAACAAATAAATTAATGCATTGGTCATGCCTTTCTGTCTGTCAAAACACCAATATAAAACTAGCTAAGAGATATCACGTGTAAATCTGAAATAGAAAATGAATAAATAATTGTGCAAATCTGAGGAAAAATTAAGAGTTAGTAAGTTACACATTTTCGAATGTTTTGATGAGATCTAGTGTTGCTCCTATTCGGAGGAAGAGTATGCTATGTGATGATTTATTTGATAACGATTTCCAGGTGCGTCTTCTTCTTATAAGCGAGATAAAGAGAAAAAAGATCAAGTGTTGAGTAGTAGCGATCACAACTGGAACACGTTATTCCTCGGGCAAAACGCTGTTGCAGAGCTCATGGCAGATCGCTTGGACACAACCAAAAGTGGAATTCTTGATGCTGAATCGTCACAGAGTCTTGCTGTCAGGCTAGCCCTCGGCGAGACACAAGCAGTATCCGAAACTAAAGAATTTCTTCTTTCACAAGGTGTCAAGTTAGATGTGTTTGGGCAGGTGAGATTCAGGTTGCTGAGGATTGAACCTTTAGTTAGTATTAGTTATTCATTTGTCGTTTTTGTCATACAGTGAAACTTGTCTATAATGGTCACTTTTGGAACCTGAGGAAAATGACCTTTATAGACTGGTGGCCTAAGCCTTGAGGTTCAGATTGTTTTCTATAGAAAGTGTCATTTTGGGGTTACGAAGAATGGCCTTTATGCACTGGTGGTTGCTATATATGAAATATGTAACGTGCAAATTGTATCAAATATATGCAGAGAACATGGTGTGGTGCGAGCTTTATGTACCAAGGGAGTTGTTGTTGGAGTTTTGTAGTGTGGTTCATTTTGTGGGTTGCATAGCCAGTAGTATAGGAGAGCGCCCAAGGAAGCTTGATGCTTCATCAACCTCTTGCTGAAGGGACTTGAGTTGTGCAGTAATCGCTGTTTTGGTTGGATTTACAAACTAATTAGAGTCGGGGAAGGTTGACATTCTGTATATCAATTCAGTGTTCTGGGGCGATGTCTAACCTTAGAATGCAAATATTGCAGAACATGGTTATGGGAGATTGAACTTCTGTATTGTTTATTGATTATATCTATCTAGCTAGCTATATTTTCACCTTCAGACAACAACGAAGCGCAGCAAGTCTGTCATTCTAGCGAAAAATCTTCCTCACGGCACAAGTGCTGGCGAGCTGAGGGACGTCTTCTCCAAATATGGTGAACTAGGACGTGTCGTCTTGCCTCCTGCTGGGATCACCGCCATCATTGAGTTTGTGACGTCGCAAGAAGCAAAACAGGCATTTCAGAATCTTGCTTACTCAAAGGTTGGTATGCCTTGTTGTCAACGATGCGGATTGGGTAGAAGAACCTTTCCAAATTTTGAAGCTGCTGTCATCTCCTGTTATTGAAGCGATGTTTTGTTGATAGCAAGAAAATGGTAAACCGGGATTAAATTGTAGCAACCACGTAACAGCGTTGCTGTTTTCTAAACGTTTTCTGTTTCTGTAGGTGTATCGTAATTGTAACGAACTAGGTAGTTGGGAGGCTTTACTATGTTATTTACAGAGGTTTTGAAAGAAGTCAAATGCTAGTTGCACTATCTGTCTTTCCATAAAGATTGATACATTTATTGCCGATCATTTCGCTCATCGAAAAATTCTTCCAATAATAGCCTACTTTTTTGACAAAAATTTGAATTTGTAAAGACTAGAACTCAGGACCGAGAACAGTTTTGGCTGTACAGCTAAACCTAAGTGTCTTCATCATACTTGCCACCACTATAAGTGATAGTGAGGCTGTGATACATATTTCGTTATATCCATTTCAAATGAGAGAACTTAGTTTTCAGATTAAATAACTACCATTAAATCTTAGCATAAAAGGATGAAGTGTGTACTTGTTCAAGCAAAGCCACGATGATCCAACATTGTTGGTTTTCAGCACATCTCTGTCCTTTCCATTTCATCAATGTCCGTTCTGTCTGACTGTCTTTATCCTTTTTTTTTTCAATTCTTTGTTACACTTGTTTGTAGTTCAAGCATGTGCCGTTGTACCTGGAGTGGGCAGCCATCGATCTCCTTGATTATGCCCCCATGCCTCCAGCAAAAGAGTCTGAAGATGTCCAAGAAGAAGAGGACAAAGAGCAAGAGAAAATCAAGGAAGTACAAGAAAACTCAGACGGTATGTGTTGTGCACAGAATTGGGAGTTGTGATTTTTAAAGAGAATTTACTGGTTGGATGTGTCGAACCTCCTCTGCACTGATGGTAATTGTGTAGCACGATGCGATACATTGAGCCCCTCACCAGGAACATGGAACATGGTCCAAAGCCACAAATCCTGCCAAAGTACGAACCCCGCACCCGGAGAACGAATGTCAGCATTCTTGCCACTTGGCCATTAAGCCGTGTTGTGGATGATACTGTTTCGCGAGCAAAATACTCTGTTGTTCTCCCCCTTTGAGCATCTTGTTTGTCAATCCATCTTCTCTTTCATTGCGATATGCTCACTCTTGCCAAAGTAAGCTTTGTGTTGCTACATTGTTCAGTCAAACCTGCGGCCACCTCTAGCATAGAGTAACCACCTGTGTATAAAGGCCATTCTTCATCGCCTCAAAATGACACTTTCTATAGAAACCAACCTGGACAGAAAGGCCACCTGTCTATAAAGGTCATTTTTTCCGGTCCCAAAGGTGACCATTAGAGACAAGTTTCACTGTATTGTGATTTTCTCTTTGCAGATGACGATGATGATGAACCGGAAGAAGGCAGTGTGTTGTTTATTAAGAATTTGAATTTCAGCTCAACAGAGGATGCCCTACGACAGGTAGTTTGATTTATTTGTCAAATAGTTTATGATGAAACTCATGCATACAGAAAAGTACAATATATCGATGTATTCGTCATCATCATCATCACAATCATCATCATGGATCTGTCTTTATTTGAAAAAAATCAAAAATAAATAAAAAAGAATACACGTATAGATGGTAACAAGTACGCTAACACTAAACGGTTGTTTAAATACAATTGTAAGTCATTTACTAAATGTAAAAGTCAACATCAACGGGCGATCCCCTTGTGTGATGCGAGTCTAGATTTGAATAGAGATAAAGATTTGGAATAGACCACTTCTTCTGGCAGGGAGTTCCATCGTCACCATCATCCATACCCTGACTACACGATTGTAGCAAAATGGTGGCGTGAGTTCAGCTTGGCTGTGTCAATGTCGAACCGCAATCCGTGACTTCAATCATCATAATTATGTCTTTATTGGGAAATTTTCCAACAGAAAAGAGCTTACACGTGTAGAAGGCATACAAGATATGCACTACAGTGAAACCTGTCTACAACGGTCACCTCTGGCAAGTGAGAAAATGGCCTTTATAGACAGGTTGCCTTTCTGGCCAGGTTGATTTCTATAGAAAGTGTCATTTTGGGTTTACGAAGAGTGGCCTTTATACACAGGTGGCTGCTCTTTTGAGGTGGCCGCTAACACAGGTTTGACTGTAATACTACATGGATGGATTCAAGCCAATTACAGTTACTTACTAAACAACTAATCATCACCATCATCTTTTTCACACACCCGAAAAGTCTCAATAGCTTTACATGGAGGTGAGGTCACAATTTACAAGCAAATAAATCTATGGAAAGAGCTGGACTTCTTGAAATTGTGAAGCATTTAATTTTATTATACGTCATGAAAAAGTTAAAACAACGAGCTCGGAAGACTTGTTCACTATCCAACATTTTGACATGGATGGATAGAGCAGGACTTGATGTAAAAGCTTTGGGTGTTGGATGATCTTTTTCGTTGCAACAGCAAAAAGTCGCTTTTAAAATCTCAGTCATCTGTTGACTTAATTAGTATCGCCGAAAAGGTTTTCTTCCAATTATCCCGCTGTTTTAGTGTCCTTACTCTGATGTTTGGACTATCGTGGAGTTTTTATGCAACATTAAGTAATTCTACATAGCTATAAAGTAATTAGTTTATGATTTCAGTCTTTTATATCTGCATGTTATTTATTCATATGTTTTACTTGTTTTACAGTATTTAACTTTTCCCCAGTTTTATGATGAATGTGCCCCATTAAAAAACCCAATCGCTTATTGGATTTCACAGCATATGAGGATGATAAGGATGATGATTTGCGCCGTTGCATGTACGCTGTGTATTCTCGCCATCGGATCTACATGATAATATGATTTGATTTGAGTTGAGTTGAGTTGAGTTGAGTTGATTTAAATCTATGATACATTTTGACAGGCAAGCACAGGAAAGTAATATAACTTTCACTGATGTGCAGCCTAGAATTTATAACACTTACAAAAACTGGCTAAATTTACTGCCTGCAGGCGACGTTTAAATGCATCTGATGTTTTGTTCTTATGTAGGTCTTTGAGAAATGCGGTAGAATCACAAGTTTGACAATTGCGAAGAAGAAGAATTCTCGCGATGCGACATCGCTGCTTTCAATGGGGTACGGATTTGTCGAGTACAAAACGCGGGCACATGCGCAAGAGGCCCTCAAGACGTTGCAGGTGAGTAAACAAGGAATATTCAAATAGATAGATATTAGTATATTTAAGACATATAAATACCAAATAAAAGTTCACTATTTCAACGCTTTACAAATGATATATCTTGTCTAATGTTGATGCTGGAATTTTCTTCATGTCTGACACATATTCGTACATCTGTAGGATTATGCAACTGATTATAATGATGTGATTTTGAAAACTTTATTAATAATGGCAACCTTGTTGTGCTTCTAACGAGATTTTGCACCAATATAATGCTAAGGACTTACAGTAGTGTTCGGACTTTTCAGCTAATTTTTTCGTTTTGCTGCTTCGGCAGCAGAATTTTTGCTAATTATTTCAAGTTGTTTTTATTCAGCATGTGAAAGTTGACGGACATCAATTGGAGCTAAAGGTTTCGCAACGGAAAGCACTGTAAGTAGATTTGATTTTTTTATTTTGATTTATTTGTCAAAAGATGTTGAAAAAAACATTTGACAGGCAAGTGCAGGCAGGAAGGATGAAAATCTGATGAATTTTTTATGGCGCTTCTCTAGTTGTGTTTGCAGTACAGCGAAACCTCGTTAATATCGCTATGGTTATCCAGTCAAAAATCGTGATAATAAGAGGGTTGTGATATAAAGAGGGTACAAATAGTTGATTCAGACAGAGCTTGGTGTTCAAACTGAAGTGCTATTAAGCGGGTTGTGATATTAACCGAGGTGATATTGACGGGGCCGGCTACACTGAAAGTGATTCTGACTGAGCTTGGTTTTCAAACTGAAGTGCTATTAAGCGGGTTGTGATATTAACCGAGGTGATATTAACGGGGTTGCACTGTAGTAATTATACAGCAGAACTCGAATACGCGAATTCCCAGGTACCAGAAAATCATATCTCCTTCTGTATAATTATGTATAATTATATCTGCTTCTGACATGTAGCTTTGCAAAGGAAATTTGACAGCAATAATAAACATACCATGACACTCAAATTATTTATTCGTGTAAATCAAAACAATCATTAGAAATACAGTGTAACCCTGTTAATATCATCTCGGTTAATATCACAACCCGCTTAATATCAATCCAGTTTGAGAAGCAAGCTCAGTCCATTTAAACCCGCTTAATAATACAATTCTCTTATTGTTACGATTTGTGACTGGAAAATCGTAGTGATATTAACCCCTTGTCCTGCTTTTTAAAACTAGTCCAATGAAGATTTGAAGTCGCTGTATCGATTGCTGATTGGTTGATCACTAGGGACTAACTATCTAATTGGTTGTATGGTGCTACTTTTGACTTATTTCGAAAACGTGTATACACGTCAATAGCATTTAAAGGGTTAACACGGTTGCACTGTAGTCTCAAATGTATTTCTCTGACAGTAATGAACTGTTCTCGATAATTGTTTATTTGATTTATTTGTCAAAGATGTTGAAAAGTACATATATACATTTGACAGGGAAGTACAGGCAAGAAGGACTTGCACGTGTGTATAACAGCCTGAAACGATTTACAAAATTGTGAAAGGTTAACATTATCTAACTTACTTTTAAATGAACAAAGCGACTCTGACGACACCACATCGTCTGGTAATCAATTCCAAAGGGGAACAGTTTTAACACTGATTATTATATATTTGTTATTTGTTATATATTTTGTATATATATTAGGTTTTAAGTAAATAAATCAATAATGATTTTTTCCACACATTCGTAGAAGAGTGCTCAATGCAGCAAGGCAGAGCTATTTACTATGATCGCCTGATGATCGCAATAGCATGAAACTCCGAATAGCGAGAACTTGTGTGCTCTCTGTCTCCAATCATAGTATATTAGGTTTTAGATACTTTTTAGATTCTTCCCTTTCGAACCAGATCTCTGTCCTCGCATTCATGAAGACAACCTCGTTGTAATCTCATTAGCATATTTCTTAAATCCGAAATTTGACTGATAGTTGTATATCGACAACCCTATAATACGCAAGTGTTTGTCTGTTTGTACGTATATGATACTTTGCTAACGCTTGGATGAGCAGCGGTGCATGTTTTTTTGTGACGAAGCTCACTCTGTTATCTCTTGTCTAGAACGTCAAAAGCAACGAAGAAGGAAGCCAAAGTCAAGAAACAGAAGACCAGCAAGATCCTCGTTCGCAATGTCCCATTCGAGGCCAATAGGAAAGAGTTGCTGGAGTTGTTTGGGTTAGCATTGATTTCGTTCACTCGCAGAACGGAAATATAACACAATAGCTTTCACGTCATGTAGGGTCTAGGTTAAGATGAAAAACTGGCAGTTAATGGAATAAACCCTGCATTGTTTGTTTGCGATAAGCCAACGCTCCAGAAATACAGAAATAAACTAGCGCCATATGGGTCCGATGCAGCAAAATCGTTTTGGCCGAACTTTAAATCGGATCTCTTCTCTGTTATAATTGATAACGAGGTCTGTCAAGATCTTAATAGCTATAGTGGAAGCCATATCATTATTGGTGGAATTATTATTAGTAAAAGAAACTATCTAATAATGGTCTCTATAACATACATGTGTAACTAAGGATCAATAATTATTAACAATAGGGTTTCAATTCAAAACTGGGACAACGTGGCCCTGAAGGCGCGCGGTGATGATGATAGAGATATCTCTCAGATGATGAGATGATAGAAGAGTGGCAAGAGATTCCGATAATTTCTAGAACATTCGTTTTCGATTGAGTCAAATGGCGTGCTTATTTTGAAAAGCTTTTTAGTGTTTGTTTATACTTGAGACAAGTCAGACAAGAAACAAGCTCAGCATATTTTGCTATGTAACTGTTCATTTCTTTGTGCTGCTCTTATATTTTTATCCCATTGTGTTAACGGTTTTTTGCGAATCTGTTCTCTTTTTTCAGGGCATTTGGTGAGATTAAAACATTGCGCCTCCCGCAGAAGGTCACAGGCACTGGCACTCATCGTGGCTTTGCTTTTGTTGACTTTTTGACGAAGCAAGACGCCAAGGTGCGTATACACTGTGTATCGAACAAACGCCTCTGTCGCCTACCAACGAAAATTTGCGTGTTCCGAAACGTCTGTGTAATGTTCTCTACCCATAGCGCGCGTTCAAAGCCCTTTCTCAGAGCACGCATTTGTACGGACGCCGTCTCGTTTTGGAATGGGCTGAAAGCGAGGACTCCGTGGATGCGGTCAGAGCAAGAACAGCTAAGCATTTCCACGCCGATGGTAAGATAAACTATAATTATGATGAGTGATTTGAGTCATAATTTGTGAACGTGTTGGTATTTTAGATGCTTGATTGCAACTCGATGGCAATTGCCCCAATTATGACCCTCTGTTAGCGTCGTAAATAAAAGAATATACTTGATTGACCAATTTCTTGGGGGATTTTAAACCTTCTAAGTTACTGTCAGCAATGAATGACGTACGCGTTCCACACTAAAATGCAAAAACTACATCAAAAATTGAGCCAGGCGATGTGAGTAGGGTCTCGAAACACACCGCACAGCGCCAACGCTTAAGACGGCGAAGTTCTAGAGATTGAATCTCGAGGAATTTCGTACGTTCCGTGTGAAAAATTTGATCTAAGTTTTGAACTATTTCGACGAACGTTTTTGTGATTTGATTTATGTGTCGAAAATAAGTAATAAGGATTGACAGGCAAGCACAGGAAAATAAAACTACTTAGACTATAATTGCAGCCTAATAACAGTTACAAAAGCGCGATAAAATTACAGAATCTAAACAACGTTTAAAGACAAAAAATGAAGCAGAGATAACAACATCAAGGGAATTCCATACCGAAAAGACTCGATTACTGAAAGAATATAGCGTAGAATTATTAACAGGAATGTCTGATGGCTTTAGTTTCTTAGAATTACCATTGTAAACAGCGTAGATTGGTGTTGTTGTTGTTTGATTTGATTTGATTTGATTTGATTTGATATATTTGCATGATAAATACCATGACAGGCAGATACAGGATAGAAATTAACTATCACTTATGTACAGCCTAAAAATGTTAATTAACAACATTTGAATTTACAGAATTTGGATAAATCTACCGAGTTTAATCTTTGTTTGAATGAATGCAATGATTTTGCAAGTACCACTGTCTCGGGCAAATAGTTCCACCATTCAATGACTCTGTAGCAGAAAGAGTGTTTCACTGTGTTATTGACTGGTATGACACGATGTAACAATTTGAGGGCATGACCGCGAGTTGTTGCCACTGTTTTCGATGTTATTGTTGTTGTTTGTTTGGTAGGCCCAGCCAAGAAGAAGTCGAAGATGGATATCATGTCCGAATTGGAGAAAACTGAGGCAGATTAATCATTGCTATAGTTATGGCGTTTCCATGATCTGGAACGTGATTTCAACTAATTGTTCATGCTTTCGTTGATGTTATAAATTACTGAGAATATTCGATGCTACTGGTTTTATTTTTGGTGTATTTCTTATAAATATTGATTTGAATGCCAAAGTAAAAGTGGTGAGAATCGTTGCACTTCGCGATTCGTCTTTTTGCATTCGTATAATTATTGTTTGTTTTTTATTATTATTATTATTTACTGCCAAACGTGCACAGAAATTATTTTGAACCAAGTCATCGTATCTCGCCTCTTTTTCCCACTTGCTGAGATTGAACCCTGAAATGAATGAATTCTACACATCGAACAGTACTGCAATGGCGGAATATAAGTAAGTTATGTTGAGAAACAGTCTTAGAGCAGTGCTTAAAATTTGTATGGGATATTAATTGTAGCGTAGCCAGTAGCCATTTTCCGATTGAATGATATTTCTTCCGTTTCGAACCAGATCTCTGTCCTCGCATTCATGAAGACAACCTCGTTGTAATCTCATTAGCATATTTCTTAAATCCGAAATTTGACTGATAGTTGTATATCGACAACCCTATAATACGCAAGTGTTTGTCTGTTTGTACGTATGTATGTTGAAAACCAGGAACGTGCCACTCATGTGCAAGTACGAATTTTATGACCTTCACGACTCAACAAGGCTCTGGTTGTGCACGCTCAATCTAATTCAAAGTTTAATAATGCAAATTGGCGCAGAATCTAACGGAGCCGTTTTTGAAATGGTCACCTTGACACTTTTCTGGAGGCTGAAATCTCATTGGGAGATTGAATTGTCTTATTAGGAGACAATAGCCTTAAAGACGCAAGAAGGGGTTTTTGTGGTAAAATGAATGTCCAAAGGTTAAAGAAACAGTCCTCTGCGTGATTGATTCTGGTAAATGCACAGAACCACACTTCTTCACATGTCTACTATTATGGCTCCGTAATATCGAATATTATTGCTACCAAGTAAATGTTGTTGTTGTTGTTGTTTGACAGTACTGTTCATAGAAACAGCTCGTTCCTTCTACGGCCAATTACATTGCTGCAGTTACCAAGTAAGTACAAGGTGTCTTAGCGACGAACACGCGATTCAAGTGACGTAGCTACAGCAGTGCCAAAACCCAGTAAGCACAATACGTTACGGCGACGTCTAACGGACGCTTGGACGTCGCGTGTTCATCGTAAAGACGTCTTGTGGCCACTGGGAAATCACATCTGAGTTAATGTGTTCTGTGCTGTCATATTTGAAAGAAATAGTACAGAGTCCTGTGAGTTTAATCTGGCATGTGAGGTCATCAGAGCATCTGATTTAAGCTTGACGTTGCACGTTTAAGAATACGCTAATCTACTGACTGCCTAGCATGCCAGCATGTATGGAACAACGCATTCATGGCCTGAGTTGTCGTCTTCTCCGATATCACTCAAATCTTCACTTTGCCAAATCTTGTAGACTTTAAACATTTCCATTTGGTGGCAGCTCATCGTAATGATAGCTACCTGGAAGTCGTCAGTTGTATGTGGCGTAAAATCATTGCTAGGAATGAATTGTTCCCTTGAGTTGCCCTTGGCTACGGTGATGAGGTCTGGCAATTCTCCAAATGGCCGGAAAGCAGCACTATGCCTTGGTGAATGTTCCCCTGAAATGTGTTTCAGTAGCAGTTTCCCCATGTGAGTCGAATAGCGATATGTGAATGATGCTGGTCGATCTCCAGTTGCATAGTAGCAAATTGGACTTGTGGTGAGGGAAAAGATGTCTCCTGGAACTACAAATACAATGAAACCTGTCTATAACGGTCACTTCTGTAGCCTGAGAGGAAATCACTTTTATAGGCAGGTGGCCATTCTGTCCAGGTTGATTTCTATAGAAAGTATCATTTTGGGGTTATGAAGAGTGGCCTTTATTCGCAGGTGGCTATTCTATAGAGGTGGCCGCTAACCCAGGTTTGACTGTAATCACATGAAAGACAAATGCTCAACCACGGCTATGCTAAAAGACGTTCTGACTGAATAATACACCACTTACCTGAAGCAAGAACTTGTTATTTCTGGTAAGATCTAATTTTTAGTATTCAAATTTGTTAGGTGGAACGTGATTGTGCTTTTATATTTTTTGTATATTCAAACTAATTGAAATGTCAATAAAATGTTACGTAATTTCGAAATATAAAAAGCTTGTTATAACGAATGGGTATGCTTCCGTTTCGATGACGTCATCAATAGTGGTCTTTTCGCCAAAATATCTCGGCGCATCGGTTTGACAATGAAGATAACGCATGACGTCACTGTACTGTATGGTACTTCGGTCTTTGTAACTTCCGAACTTGACAATATACAGTGACCGAAGAACTTCACAATGTGGCCGTTTGTCACAGGTGGTCGTCAGGACAGGTTGTATAACATCTACACTAGAATGACGATAACTGAGTTGAGTACAGTGAAACATGTTTATAACGGTCACCTCTTGGCCTGAGAAAATGACGTTTATAGACAGATGGCCTTTCATTCCAGATTGATTTCTAGAGTAAGTATCATATGAAGGTTATGAAGAGTGACCCTTATACACAGGTGGCTGCTCTATAGAGGTGAACGCTAATACAGGTTTGACGGAGTATGCTGAATCATGAAATCACAACGTAATTACTTACTTCCAAAGATTGATGCTTCCTGTAATTAGAAATCAAAAAGAATGTTTGTAAATTTGCAAGATAATTAACTCGTCCTTACATCATATTTTTGAAAGTGATCTTATCGTAGCTCAATGTTTATGATAGCGATAATGACATCATTCTGGCTGTTGCATCTGCTTCATTTTCTGTCTGAATATGTCATTCAGAAACTATAAATTGATTGCGCTTTTGCAAATGTTATTAGCCAGCACTTTATTTTGTAAATGGGATGTTAACCGGGCGCAATTATATTTGTTTCCTCTAAATCTACGGTTTTACTCGAAGAAAAGTGTTTGTCTGCTCATATTATATGTAAGGGAATTCATATGAAAAGGACTCGCTTACGGAAGGAATAGAGAGCAAATTATTTACTGGAGTATATGTTAGTATTGTTGTTGTTTTTGTAGTGGCTGACGCGCGGTCAGTGTGAACTCAAGGTCGCCATAGTGCACAGTAGTCACGTGATCGTAAGATTATGTAGCCATGTCTTCTTGTAATCATTCTTCTTCCAGTCTGTACTTCGTCGTGTCAAGAAATCCGTCTGTCTTGTATGCTGTGTCTAACGAAAGAGATCTCTGTCACCAACAATCACGCAGTATGTACTCCTTCGACTTCTTGGAATTCTGTCATCTTTCTTTTGTATTACCAGCAACATGTCTACTTAATATATGTTCTGGAAATGGAATGCGAAAGCCTCCCATTTCGTTTCTTCGTCCTCCACATTATTTTTGTTGTTGTTGTTGTTGGTGTTGTTGTTGTTTGCTTTTGCTCTCTTCATCAATTTTTCTAGGTGGCCCATGGGCCGTCAGGTACCGTCTTTGCGCCACCCTGCCGTTTAACGGTGACGTCCTTGCGGGTGCCTGACGTCCCTGCGGGCATTTGACATCTGACGGGGGATCTTGACATTTGACCAACCCAAGGAAAATGTTTATTGATCTGCACTGAAACTCATTTCCCGTGTGAAAATCCTCTTCCAGATTGAACCCCAGATACTATGTTGATCTACGTTGATCGTGTCTTGCATCATGACACATTCATTGTACCTGAATAGAAACACTAGCAACTGGCAATAAATCTTGCAATAAATGAATGCGACATTAGCAAGTGCCCACTATAATCATTTCAATTGTCGCATTGAGGCTATTATGAACGAGGCTAACGCGGATGCGAATTTCCACGCGAATAAAGATGAACTTTTAAGAACGTTGGTAATTTTCTGTCTGGATAACAGCTCTCATTCTGTCACACTGTGACAACCAAACACTGACAGATCCAAATGAAGCCATTAGGAATGATTTCGAATATATAAAATATTTATCTAGAACCCGAAGAGCAGCGAAGAGCCCGTGCAGATCACGACCACCATTAACTAAATTGCCACAGAAACTGCGCCTCTCCAGTCATATCCTTGAACCTGCTTATCGATCGTTTATCAGGGTCTTACGATTTGGCGGAGGTCATTTGCTAGTCATCTCTATCAAGCCTATGATGCAATGCCCTTGCATAGGCTTATACTACTGATCTGATATCTGATCATCTGTGAGATTCGAGCGACATCTCCGTCAGACGATGCTAGCATGTTAAAGAAATGAAGAGAATAATTGCTGGTTCCTAATTAAACGATGCCCAATCATTTTAAGACGTGTTTGAATGGGATCCAGTAAGATTTCATTGGTGTGATGTTGGATATCATTCTGTGATATATTTCATGTCAATATCATCATCATTGTCTTTACGTGAAAAAGGTGGTCTGATAAGCTTCCGCTTGCGTCCCTTAGCGCATATTGCTATAAATCATATTAATATATATAGTTCTACATTTCGTCTCTCTTGTCATCATATATGAGTTGTAATCTAACCAGCAATTTAATTCGTTTTAAATATTTGACAATTGCAATAAAATTGTATGATTGTAAAATGAACGGATGAATTCTTAATTAAGCCTCGTCTAAAGAGCCTATCATCACGACTGTTGACGTCTCTCACCTGTACAAGTCGTCGGAATGGTTCTGGCAATGTCGTTGAGAGTCCATTGCAGGGAACCTCGTTTGCCATGGTACATCTGTAGAGATTACTCGAGATTGATTTCACTTGAAAGGCAGAACACCCTGCTGTATTCTTACATCTGAAAGAACACTGCAGTGCTGATAGAACATTGTATGTGTCAATGACGGCCTGCTGACATTTGATGACTTCGTTCAAGGCAAGGAAGAGATCAGATGCAAGACATCTTGACCAAAGTGTGGTGAATGCGAGCAAGAAAGAAAAGACGTCCATCATGATTCCTTTGGCTGCTGGAATAAGGAAACTAAATAGCTGTCCTTATGTGTTAACATGAAATTTTAATAATTGACGAAAGAATCTTCCAATTTATTTGTTTCGGCATTCAAGGGCCAATGAGGTTTCAGTTGGGGTGAATTTGAGGTATTGTTACTCTGACTTTCTAGCATTGAACATTCGTGTTTAAACTTTTCTTTAATGAAAAAGCAACTTGTTTAGCGTGTGTGGCGGCTGCTGTCTCGAATAAAACAAAGTTAAACATCGATTAAATTTGCAATATTTTACAGGTGGTCGGAAAACAAGTTTCTCCTGTAATTGAAACAATTTGTATAACAATACTCTTGAATACCTATAGTCATGCTAGCCACAAAGTAAGTTGAAACGAAAGTCACGAAACAGAAGACGAGACTATTAGGAAATCAACATAGAAAATCAGTTGTTTACCCGCAAAGCGATAAATCAACCAAAGAACAGAAGATGCAATGCGCATGCTCTCAATGTAGCGACAGCTGACACAAACATATAATCATGTTTCAGCAGATAATAAACTGATACTATGAGATTATTGACAGCCAGTTATACAAGTAGTTAGACTGTATAATATTGCCATTGATAAGCATGTAGGTTAATACCATCAGGACTGAGGCCGCCTTTGGCGCCGGTCACATTTTTATCACTCCTGCAATTTGGCAAATTTGCGGTAGGAAATTATTTCAGCTCATGCTCAATTTTACTTTACTTCATTGTCTAAGTTAGTTCGCTCCTATTTTATGCTCTTTACG
>OFHS01003725.1:0-15968 GCA_900245855.1 Calvadosia cruxmelitensis | reverse complement strand
CGCTACTTTGCTTAGACATATGATTTTCGTTGATAATATGGGTCAGAAACCCAGTTTCTTTGCTGCTTCAAGCCGAGTTCACACGGAGCAATTTGATGCGCGCAACACGGTCCCTGATCACCGACCCACAGGATACATTAAATATTGCGTCCCACTTGCCGCTCACCATTCACACGATGCAACAGCGTTGCGGTGGCTATAAAGCGGAAATTGCCACAGGGCGCGCAAGTTGTAAAGGAGAACAATACTCTTTCAAATGCGCGGGAAAACGCATTTGGAATCGGTTGGCTTCCACAACAATTCTGGGGAAAGAGCTAAGTCGACTTTCTTTGCTGCCATCCTGAACTTTAGTCGTTGTCGTGAAACTCATAAACTGACATTAGATTATTACTCAAGCTGCCACTTTTATTCACGGGGCAGATGAGCCATAATGGCTCCCCAAGCACATGGTTGTTTGTTTCAAGATAAAATGCGGCTCCGCAAGCGTGATAACGAAGTCGCTGATTGGCTGAAGTTCAACTTCCTCTTGGACATTGCGCGCAATGAGCTCAAAAATCAAACATGTTTGATCCGCGTTTTGTTGCAGTCAATCGCATGACAGATGCCGGGAACGAACTTAACGACTAGTCATTAACACCTAATGACTTCCTGACCGCCAGCATTGCGCGCATCAAATTGCTCTGTGTGAACTCGGCTTCAGGCACTCAACTTGCCCCACAATGCACTGGTTTTTCCCATAATGGTAGCTCGTGAAAAAGGACTATTACAGTGAAACCTGTCTATAAGGGTCACCTTTATAGACAGGTGGCCTTTCTATCCAGGTTGATATCTAAAGAAAGTGTCATTTTGGGGTTATGAAGAGTGACCTTTATACACAGGTGGCCACTAATACAGGTTTGACTGTAGCAGCACATGGTTATTGTATGCATTGTTGATATGTAGGGCCTCGAGGTAGTCCTTGACCGATTGAGTTAACCTACTCAAATAAGGATGATGATGATGATGATAGAAGCAGTATTCCTCGCTTGCTCGAGTATGTTTGTTTAAAACCTGGCTCCATTAACTAATCTGACAACAGACCGTGGCAGGAAGCAGCTGCAAGCCGTAAGGAGGACAGTCATACTACTAATAATGCCAATACTACTTCTACTACTACTACAGTGAAACATGTATTAACGGTCACCTCTATAGAGCAGCCACCTGTGTATAAAGGCCACTCGTCATAACCTCAAAATGGCACTTTCTATAGAAACCAACCTGGACAGAAAGGTCACCTGTCTATGAAGGTCATTTTTTTCAGGTCCCAGAGGTGACCATTATAGGCAGGTTTCCTTGTAATAATGTTCATTGTTATTTACATACAATCAAGGGTCTTCTAAAACAAACAAGCAATTTTGCTTACAGAATGACTATATCGTATCTGTCAACTTAATTAACTATGTATTACTGATACATTACCTTACGATTTATGACAGATATGATGAAATAAACAACAACAAAAAAATTATGTGAAAGGTGAATCGATTTATTGCGGAAGAGCGGTAAACATATTCGTATCACCAGGTATAATAGAACAGCATCCCAACTTGTACATAAACAACCCAAGTCAGATCCTTCAAGCTTTCCACACATCTAATTATCCTATTTCAAAAGGAAGTCTTCTATCTGAACTAACCAGGATTTACCAGACCACATGGGACTTGTTATCTCACCTGGAAGTGTGGGCTAGACACACAGCGAGCGATTTGCCTAAACAGCGGCTCGATAATCTTGCTAAATTCCGCAGGATCAATTGCATCAAGGATCTCTTCGATTTCGCCAAGGAACATCACCTAAATAAAACAAACATTGACGTCAGTGAAGAAACAAACAACAATAAACAATACCACGTGTTAAAGGCAGAATTTGCATTGTGTGTTAGTCAGGGATGACCCTCTACTAAGTAAGGCACTTCACTCTGGAGCCAAGGGATATGAGTTCAAATTAATATATTTTTAATTCTAAACTGATCTTTCTCGTTTTGTAAACCGGTCTAGTTGACGGAAATGTCGTTAAGCGGCAACCCACGAATCAAACTGGTAATTCTGTTTCATCACAATGTCATCAAAAAACCATGTGAGATGGTATGAATGTCAGAATGGTTAGTATGTAAAACTAGATGGTTGGGGTCACCCCATAAGCACAAGTGAGCAAGACTGCTTGATTGTTTGGGATGCTTTAGATTTAGTACTTTAAGTATAGAAATAATTATACAAGTTTGTAGAATATTATGGCAAGCAAAGAACAACCTGGAATTTAAAATACAAAGAAAACAAGAAAAAGATTAAAAGAAGTAATATAAATGTAGCTAAATGCAATTTAGGTAAAGTTGAAAATCGATCCATTGGCTGCAGCGAGCAACATGGAATCGAGGCTAGCCTTGAGTCCAAGCTATTGGATTATTAGGAGATGACAGCATGTCAATCCCAGTCCCTGAATCATGCACATGGTTCGAGTAAACTGGGGGATTAGCAGTGGTTTGTCATTCTTGCTATTGCCTGCTAGCTTGCTAGTGATATTCTTGTCAGTGCTCCAAGAACAATTCACCCGATATGCCTCGCACTACGAGAAACAGCCAGGATGTGAATTTTTCACCCACCCTGCCTCTTCCCAAAAGGAAAAAAAATCATCGTTCTGGTAAGTAGCTCTAGGATTTCCACTGACTTAGCAGTGTGACTGGTGCTTGGTTATGGTGACAGGTTGACCATTGCAGCTGCTGCCATTTGCAAGTAAGTAGCTCTCACCAGACCAAGCACCGATGCCAAATAACTTAGATGAGTTTTAACAGGTAGTAATTGGATAGAGACAGTCTAGTTGTAGCTTGCATGCAGAAAAATGATTTTTTCAATAAAATAGTACATCTGTGCAGTTGTGCAAGCTTGCTTGTTTGCCAACTACCAGCTTCAGGGTAGTATGCTATGATTGGTTGAATTCACGCCCTCCCCCGTGATTGGCTGATACCTAGCAACGCTTCATCATCAGCCTAACAAGTCTGTTGCTTGAGGTGTGCTCAGTCTGCAGAAGCAATTAACGAGGTGTTGGATTTGCTAGTGCAAACACTTTTGACAAAAGATGCTGGTGTGATTTCCGTCTTGCCTCCATATCAAGGAAGGTTCTTTACAAACAACAATAGATTCCAACTAACCAATCACAGTGCACTACCCTGAAGATGGTAGTTCGCCGAAGATAGTAGTTGACGAACAAGGAAGATTGCACAACTGCGCAGATGTATTACCGAGAAAGTCGTTCACCTGCCTGCAGGCTAGTCTATAGTCTAGTTGAACATATAGCAGTGTTCTACAGTGAAAATTAAGTAATAGGAATCGATAATTCAATTTCTAACAAAGCATGCAGTCGGTACAAGCAAGTCAAATACAAAATCAACAATGTTCCAGAGGGATGGAAGATGAAACCAATTTATAACATATATAGTTGCATGAAGACATGTAGTCGTCAACCAGTGTCGTTCTAAGTGTCGAGGAGGCCTAACGCACTTTATCCAAGGGGGATCTACTTTTAACGGTTAAATAGCCCTAAACTGACTTTAGTTTAAAAGTTTACCTATTGGCATATCAAAGATGTTGCTTTTGCTCACAAACTGCAAATTAGAAAAAATTAACTCAGTAGCACCCTGCAGTTGATTGCACACTGCACTAGATCTCAACATATTGTACATTTGAATCTCTGAATTGACATTGAGAAGGGCCTATCCAGACTGAGGGCCTAAAGCAGGTGCTTTGAGTGCCTACTGGCTAAAACGGCCCTGTCGTCAACAGAAATTGAAGACAAATATATTTTGAGCTTGATGTCAACAATACCTCCTTCTGGCTGCTTGTCTTGGGCCAATATTTCAGTAAGCCACGTACGACCTGACAAAAATGACAACAACGTCATCATGTCATTGGGAAGTCATCAACACTATGCAAACTACCGGTAGCCTATTTTATTGACATATAGTACGACACTAGCAGAACAATTTGTCCCACAAAAACATGACACAAAAGCGCAAACTGACAAATGGTGACATGTGACAGTACAGTGAAACCTATCTATAATGGTCACCTTTTGGACCTGAGAAAAATGACCTTTATAAACAGGTGGCCTTTCTGTCCAGGTTGCTTCCTATAGAAAGTATCATTTTTGGAGTTATGGAGAGTGGCCTTTATACACAGGTGGCTGATCT
Source organism: Calvadosia cruxmelitensis (assembly GCA_900245855.1). Taxonomy (NCBI): domain Eukaryota; kingdom Metazoa; phylum Cnidaria; class Staurozoa; order Stauromedusae; family Kishinouyeidae; genus Calvadosia; species Calvadosia cruxmelitensis. Next base: position 11,746 of record OFHS01003725.1, on the reverse strand, counting down.
ATAGAGGTGGCCTCTAATACAGGTATGGATCTGCATATATGGATATTATAACACAAAATGTGTTCTATTGAAAATGAAACAAGCCAATCCGAAACATCAAATATGTCTAGATACAGCGTTAAGCCTTGTCCTGCTATTGACGTGTATACACGTTTTCAAAACAAGTCAAAAGTAGCAACATATAACCAATCAGATAGTTACTCTCTAGAGATCAACCAATCAGCAATCAATAAAGCGACTTCAAGTCTTCACTTGACTAGTTTGATGAGCAGGACAAGAGTTAACACAGATATCCGTAAAATCGTAAATACAAATTATACAATGCGTGAATAACAAATACGCAACGAAGCATGCCAAGTTAAAAAGAATTCAACAGCAAACATTCTCTTTCATGTAAGTCTTGTCAGCTTACCGCCTCAGTCAATGTGGCATCTTTTTCCAAGAATTGAACAACACAGTAGGCAAGCTAGAATGAACAGGTACGTCATTAAATCTCAGAATCCAGGAAACATAGAAGCTGCTACAGTCTCTATAGAGAACCACACGTTATTCGCAAGTACACAATAAAATAGCGTGGACAACAATTCAAAAGAAAAATAAATGACCGAAAACGACAATCAACCCTGTTTTAACACACAAGCTAAGGAGTTACTTAAAAGAGGTCATTTGACATAGGTCAAATGATACAGGTTGATTGCATTGTTTGGACATATAATTAAGAGATCACTTAAAAAGGGGGTATGTGGTTGCTAAAGAGAGCCTATTGCTTAGCCAGCGGGATTGTCTTAAAGAGTCCAGAGAGCCCAAAGCATTGTTCCTAAGGGCGCCTATCTCAAATCGTTAAAATATTCTGAAACTCGAAGCTTTGTTCAAAATTTCTTCATCGACACCCCAGAAAACAAATTGCTCATGCTTACATCCAGCAAAGGGGGATGCGTTAATTGACTGGCACTCTGAGGTGATTTCAATTTTAATTTTTTTTAATGTTAGAATTGAGTGGCTACTGGATAAAACGGCCCTGAATATAAGCTTTATGTGACATACCTGAGCGTGGTATAAAGAGAGGCAGCGAACTTTGTGTAACGGAATGAGAACTTTCATCAAGAATTGCTTATGCTCAACTTTCAGCGGCAGTGCAAATCCATTGATGATGCTACAACGAAGCAGCGAATACAATTTAAACACATTGAAACTAGGACATGAAGCAAAGAAATCTACATCAAAAAGTGTAGATTTAGGCTCATAACAATATCAACAGAAATAAAAAAAAAAAAATTACAAAACAAAACCCAAAGACGACATACGGTAGATTTTTTCAATGTAAATTCGTTAACACTATGCCAATAACATTTCGACTGTCAACTAAATTTTCACTCAGCTTTCAAAAATATCGTACGATGGTCAACTTTCCTTAAGTCTTATAATCAGGTACATAGTTCTTATAGTAAAAACGAGGTTAGCAGTGGTTCGTCATTCCTGCTATTGCTTGCTAGTCACGCCACCATTTAAAAGAATGACAGTAGCTACAGTTGCTTTAAGCCGCACAACGTGACACAGCCAGGATGCAACGAATCACCCACTCAGCCTCTCTCAGAAATTGGTTAAGAATCTGTTAACCCTTGTCCTGCTATAGACATGTATACAAGTTTTCGAAACAAGTCAAAAGTAGCAACACATTACCAATCAGATAGTTAGTCCTTAGCTGGCAACCAATCAGCAATTGGTGAAGCGACTTCAAGTCTTAATTTAAATGGTTTTACTAGCAGGACAGGGGTTAAGATGGTATCTGTAAACATGGTTAAGTATCTCTAGGGATTCCATTGACTTAGCAGTGTGACTGGTGCTTGGTTATGGTGACAGGTTTCCATTGCAGCTACGGCCACTGGCAAGTAAGTAGCTCCCCTCTCTGCAGCCATTTGCAGGTAAGCGTCTCTCACCAAACCAAGCACCACTGCCAAATAACATTTCTTAGAGACAATACATATTTCCTCTTAGGTATTCCATTATGTCCAACAGAATGATGCTGTGATTACATATAAGACGTCTGTAGAGCGCCGGAAGTCTTAAATTGCTCCTATTTGATGGGTCACATGAATTATTTGAAGACATGCAAAGTTTCACAAAGACAACGGTCGTTTTATTTTCGCGCCATAAAAACCATAATGGCTCCCGTGAACAAGGTGTTTGATGGTCATTGGTCTCGAACAATTACTGCCTCTTCTCTCTAATGTAAACAGATGCAAATGACCTGGAACATTTTGCTGTTGGCGGCTATTTGCATGAAGAATGTACATTTTATATTTGCTGTTGTCTCTGTTGAGATTTTCTCTTCAAAAACTTCAACATTTTTGTGTCGAAAACGACAATGACAGCGAGACTGCAATGGGCGTGTTCTATTTAAAATCAGACACCGACCCCTCAGTTTTTCTAAACAGCTTTTGGGAAACGAGATAGGAGCGTGTAAAGAGCGGCGTTTGATTCATATTTGCTCTTATTGCAATAGGAGCAGTTCCTATTCGAATAAGAGCTAATATCAAAGGCGATCCTATTCGACTTGACACCCTTATTCCAAAAGAGTCGCTATTATTTGAATCAAACGGCACTCTAAACACATTCCTCTCTCAAAATTCTGCCTGCAATAGGATCGGAGCGTGTAAAATGCATCTGTTTAACCCAGGCCTAAGCAACACTTTTCTCTACACAGGAAAAAACAAGACCAAATCTCACCTGCCAAGGATTTCTAGCAGTTCCCCAACACCATTGAAGTGTTCCGTTTCGTAAATGAACCTAGAAATTGGTGACATACAAAATGATAAATTCTGGACTAGACGCTGCGAAATGCAACAAGAAATAGTCAGACAAATATTGACACTTACTTTAGAAAGATATGATTTATTTGCTTTCTGATATAGGCTCGCAAACCCAAGAACTTCCCATAGATCCTATGTAAAACCGTTTTGAGGAATTCCCGCTCTCTGGGGTCTTCGCTGTCAAAAAGTTCCAGTAGCTGCAATGTAAGGACAAAATCAAAACGTCAATTGAAACTAAATTACTTTCATTTGGGACCATAAGCTACCATGATGCATAAATACTTTCACTATTTTAGTACAATCAACATTCAACAGCAGAGTTTGCACAAAACAAAGATTACTGGCAGACTAACTGAGAATAGTCGAGACAAGTGGCAGACTAACTGAGATTACTGGCAGACTAGCTGAGATAAGTGGCAGACTAATTGAGGCAAGTAGCAGACGACTCACAGACTATCTAAGACTAGTTGAGACAAGTGGCAGACTATGTGAGACTAGTCGAGATTACTGGCAGCCTCAGGCCTGGAAACACGCAAGCCTTCAGTGAAGGGAGGCAAGAGCAACATAATTGTCGTCAATTTCCGAACATTGCCTTCCATGATAATATATGTTTGCTGTTGATTTTTTTAGTCATCAACAATAAAAACTGATGCAATGTCTAGCACAGCCTGTTGCTTGTGTACATGAGACTCAACTTTTATAGACAATAATGGTTGTATACTCACGTGCAAAACAAACTTTTGGTCGATATATTTCTTCGCTATGCTGGGCTGAAACTCAGGCGATTCCAATACTCGTAAGAAGAACTCGTACACAAGCTAGAAAGAACGCACAGCATGTATGATGTTACTAAAGATTAAGCTTGTCAGGTAGGCATAATAAAACATTCATTTGACGAACTTAAATGTTGTCAATGTTACCGTATTCCAAAGCACATAATTCGCATTTCAAAAGTTATACATTTTGGCTTGAAAATGGGAAGGAATTTATAAATAAGTTCGAAGTGTGCATATGCGCCCAAAGTGAGATTCCTTTCACTTTGGGATGTGACTTCTATGGGCCGCAAAACAGCAATAGCTTTTCCTTCCGAATTTCAAGCTTGAAATGTTCAACAGCTTTCACGGTTCTCGTCGATCCATCATTGAAAATGAAAACGCAGAGATTATACAGAGAAATGTATTCTTTAACATACCAAGAACACGTCCGACTTATTTAAAGTTTGATATCGACCGTTAAACTGGTGAATAGATAGCGAAAGAACAGTTTGAACAGGGGAAAGCCACAGACTTAAGCTGAGTTTAGTGGAAACTTCATACAAACACTAGGGAAGAACTGCTAGTAATCCACGGGTTGATGTTATTGTCTTTCTAAAATTCTTGGCTGTCTCGGTCCCTGACCACAATTGCCCCTTTATCAAATGCGCATTTGCCGCAAGAGACTGATGTAAACAAAAGTAGATTCAAAAGATGGCGAGAGTGTCAGGCTGATAAGGGATAACATAGGGGGCAAGTGACTATGGAAGGGTTCAAACGTTACACAGATGGCCATCAGACACAGCCACGTGGATTTACTTACAGGGTGGAAAAGGGAGTGTACTCAGTTATTACTGTTATTGTGGTTATGCGATTCTGTGCACCTGTAGGTGTGGCCAGGAGGCCTCAAACGCCGGTTCGTCTTCTTCTGGGTCGAAGTCTGGATTGTCCGACGGTGGAAGCGACCGAAAACAGTTGCAAGCGACCTACAATCACAGCAGCACAACAACGTGAAATGGAATTCGATAAAGCGATCGTCCATCCACCTGTGGGCACTCACGACAGCCTGGGGATGACGTTCCTCGAATGTATTGACAAGTAGGCTACATTCGTGATCTCTATAGAGTTTGAAGGCAGTGCATCCACTTACCATCTTCACAATCTCCGGGTAGACAGGTTCCGTCAGAACTCCCCTTTCAGTTGTGATGAAGTCGACCAGTTCATTCAGAGCAGCCCGTTTGACTTCTTTGCCCCTTAAATCGCTGACAGCATCCATGAAATCAAAGACAACATAGCACTGTTGCAGTTTCTTCATGAACAGGTCCTGCTGTTCTTGAGTGCCTGCGTCTGCGGAGAACACACACCAAACAACAGTCGATCAACGCAATTCAGCAAAGCAAAGCGATCGCGACGCACAGGATCAGCAGCGAGCAGAAGCAACCAGCTCAATAAGGCCCGTGAGATCGTCGCAACATTTCATGCCAGTATCAAAAGGGACGGCAGGCGTGCACGACAACGAGCGAAACACGCTTAGAGGACGTTGATCCACTTTATTACTCTGCAGCGTGGTCTGACCGATGCGCAGGCCAGATGTATCCCACGGAGGCGAGAGCTTGGACATCACAAGGCCACCGTACATAGCCGATAACCAGGCCTGGTCTGCGCACTCGAGACGGCATTGCACTAGGCCCACGGGTAATCAAAGACAAACGGCAGCCCAAATATCGCTGATCCTTGGCCGTTGGCGAGGCACGACTTGCCTGACAGGGTCGCGTGTGAACCATTTTCTATAGAGTTTAGATCAAGTAACAAATTGTAACGAGTGTCTTGATTTGCAACGAGTAGACACCCGCTCTTTGGAATAAGATGAATACTACAAGACAACATTGCCAGCTAACATAGTCATGGGCCTTCCTCGTTAGTTGCCTTTGATCAATATCCTCACGTCCATGCAAGTGGCAATCGTTACCTACCCTTCAAAAGCGCAAGTGGTTGCAGCTCCGTTACTCCTTCGGTGCGGAATCTAGACGAGCCTTGCTGCTTTTTCTGACCTTTCACCATCTTTTTAACGGACGTTTTTCGATTGAACGGGTCGAGACTTGATTCTTTGGTCGAGGCATTTGCGGATGAGTTTTGAGCAGGCATTGTGGATGATGGCACTGGTGACTTGTGTTTTCCCTGCATGCGAGCGAGCTCAGATTCAGAACACGCAAACAACTACCAGCCACAGAACAGAAATAAACTAATCCACCATAAAACAAATTTGCAGTCAAAGGAACAACCTGAAAAGTTGTACACAAACGGCTGGATGTTAAACCGGTCCGACCATCCCAGCGCATCAAAATGCCGATCAGTGTTTGCATCGACACAATTCAAGCTGCTCATATAAGTCTTACAAAAATAGCGAATCTACAGTCACACAAGAAGGTCATCCAGCGACTTAATTGTGACACAACGTTGTCGGGTACATTAATAGCGCTCAATAAATCAAAAACCAGAATCAAACGCAAACAAAAAACCGACAACATAGCCTACCTCGTCCATGAACGCTTCTCAGTGTCAAAGTGAAGGCAGCGATTTCTCGCCCATAAACGGACTGTCCCGAGATAAATAGCTCAAACTCCAACCGGATTTCAGTACAATCCTCAAGCTTGATTATACTACGTTATTCCATGTTGATAATTAACGTCTCATGGTAGTAAATTGAGGCTAAATTAAAGGGTGGAAGGACGGCAAAGTGTCTCCAGTGCGTCCTTGTTTCCTGTCATAATCAAATTCAAACAACCCTTCAGTGTTATCGTGAGCCACACAGCGACCACAGCGACACAAACCAGCGGAGACACAACAAACATGTCCCGGATTGAACCTCACTTTCACGCTATAATCTCATTTTCATGTGAAATAACAGCCTCGTTTCACCTCACACAGCCTCGTTGTTTATTCATCACAACTTCGTGCACTTCGTGGAAAGATAAAATCTGCAAGGTAAAAAGTGAAATTTGTTTTATTTTGCTCTCTTTTACGTTTTATTTATCGATAACGTGCTTTACACGCGAAATTCTAGCGTACGTTCTATCTGCACTGCGAAAAAATGCTTTAATTAGCTTACCGGATATCAGAATAAATGTAATGTAGGCCTAATCATTTTGTTTGCCAGCTGAGAGTATAAATCCTTCCACAACACGAAAAGATTAAGATAATAAAGTTCAACTCTTGATTAAAAATTACTATATGTAAGCTAAAGTTGTCTCAGTAATGCCCGGTTGCTTTTACAACCTACATTTATCTTGTTAAATATATCTATGAATTATGAATTATTATGATTAAGCCGATACGAGTAGAGAAATATATTTTTGCTTCGATCAACATTTTAATCGTAGCAATACCCCTGAGGTCATTATTCTGTCGTGCAGATAATTTTTGGTCATCATTTATCCATGGACGACATTGTAGTCATTATTAGGAACCTTAAAAAGTACGAAGTGGATATTCTTACGGTAACCGTAAACTTTCTTCAAAGAGATAAACTTACGGAAGTCGATTGCGCACGCGCGAACCATCCTCGCACGGAGGATTGCGGATCGTTTCTTGTTTATAACAAACTTAGCGAACGATATTTCTTGGCGTCTTGAGTTCGATGCCCACTGTTAGGCTATTTACGAAATAGGCAGGATTTGTCTTCGCCGTACGGAAATCTTGGCTTATAGAGTCGCTGGGTAACGTTGAAGTTCGGCATTTCCAACGTATGTCGACTGTAGATCAACGTAATGGTATTTCATGTCTACAATTATCGACGATAACAGATGCCTTCGAATCGTCTTGCGTACGATGTTACAGAATTATAGTCAAGTTGTGAAAAAACAAGCGTCGTAAACATTGGAAGGAAATGATGTGCAGCTATCAGAGGAACAAGCTTTAGCAATATTAGCACGCTATTGATCGTTAGGGAGTCCCTTCGGTTGATCTGAATAAAATTTTGCTTCTCAACAACAACAATCCTTTTCTTAATTTCTTCGAAAGATAAAACTTTGTATCCGAGAAAGATCAGAACCAATTATCAAGAGAACGCATTTGCCAGCATAAACTATTAAACTTCGACTTCCATTGCCAGCGAAGCGAGGTGGAGTCGATGATGTTGAAACTGGTTCGAAGTAACCAAACCTTGATTCAAATTAATCGCGCCAAAATGATGGTTTGCGCGTGCGCAATCGACTTCCGTAAGTTTATCTTTTGGAAGAAAGTTTACGGTTACCGTAAGAATATCCACTTCGTAAAAAGTAGTTAACAACATGGACTTGTGTTTGCATCAAATTATGACGAGAAAGTAGTATAATGTGTGTATGTTCAGGCATTGATGGAAGAACAGGCGAGTGTACGATGCAGTGGAGCCTGTCTATAATGGTCACCTTTGGGACCCGAGAAAAATGACCTTTATAGACAGGTGGCCTTTCTGTTTAGGTTGATTTCTCCAAAAAGTGTCATTTTGAGGCTATGAAGAGTGGCCATTATACACAAGTGGCTGCTCTATAGAGGTGGCCGCTAATACAGGTTTGACTGTAGCAGACTTTTAATACGTTTCGATTTTCTTGCTTCAGTCATTATAGGGCATTATGGAATCAGCCGACGTCAACTGTTTGGTGGAAATGGGTTTCCCGAAGGATAAAGCGTAAGTGGTATTAATGCCATGCGTTATTCTACTGAACAGTGATGATGGCGATGAAACTGTTTTGTTTATGTGAATAAACCGTTTCTCTTTTTCTTTGTCACATTATTGCATACAGAGTTCCAAAGTTTACAACGAAAATGTCAGCTTTTAGTCAAGACAAGTAGATTTATTCAGATAACGCTTTGGCGTCTGCTTGCGCCATTCGCAAGTCAGCTGAAAATCTTAAAAAATTCTAGCTAAAATGTAAATGTATGCAATAAATCCTCTAAGGAATTTAAAAACAAATTAAATGTATATAATAAACTAATCAGTGAACTTTGCATCACCTAATTACGTAATGTAATTGCTCAATCAGCTAAATAACGTCAATTTCATGTTGTCCACTTGTGTGTTAAGTGTTTGTTGCGACTTGCAGATGAAAATCATTTTCCAAAATGTAGTACAGTATAACCTAGTTAATATCACTATGGCTTTCCAGTCAAACATCGTGATAATAAGCGAGAGAGAAAAAGTGATGTTCAGCGGGTTGAAATAGTTGATTCTGACAGAGAGTGGTTCTCAAAGTGAAGTGATATTAAGCGAGTTGTGATATTAACGTGATTATATTGTAATCATGACGTGCTATTGACAGAGGATTTTAACTCTTATCCTGCTGATGTAACTAGTGCGATGAAGACTTGAAGTTGCTTTATTGATTGCTGATTGGTTGATCTCTAGGGACTAACTATCTGATTGGTTACATGTTGCTACTTTTGACTTGTTTCGAAAACGTGTATACACGTCAATAGCAGGACAAGGCTTAAGATGTGTTTGCGACGTAGTTGTTCCCTTCAGACCATGAGACACTTGTCGCTGTTTACCAATGGCTGACCATCCAACACTGTCTTCTTTGCTTAGCTAGATCTAGACCACACTAGAAATCTTAGACAATGTGTTTCTGATTGAGAAATCAGTCATGGCAGTTGTTTGTTGTATAACTTGTACTGCCAATGATTTTTAATTGCCATTTGATCAGTTTTCTTATGTTATTTGTAGAGAACAAGCCTTATCCGTCACCAAAGGCCAAGGGATACAGGCTGCCATTGACTGGTAATCAACTGAATGTATTCTGAATAGTAGTGTGTGTGAAATAATTGAGGAGTACAGTCAAACCTGTATTAGCGGTCACCTCTATAGAGCAACCACCTGTGTATAAAGGCCACTCTTCGTAACCCGAAAAGGACCTTTTCTATAGCAATCAACTTGTACAGAAAAAAGCCACCTGTCTATAAAGGTCATTTTCCTCATGTCCCAACGGTGACCGTTATAGACAGGTTTCATTGTACCTCTTAAAGCATTCGGCTGCAACTAACAGCTATAAATCGCAGTAATTGTTGTACTGTCTACCGTCAACCTGTGTATTGTGTGGGATAACGACAAGAGGACTGTATTTGATTTTGAAAAACCCTAAACTAGAATTTACTCTGGTTAGAGTAACAAACTCACCAAGACAAGATGCACACAACAGCGGCACAATGGCATTCGGTGCTCGACAAGTTAGTCGAAGAGACAACGATTGATCACGGCTAGAGAAAATGGGACTGTTTGCTAAGGTCCATGGTATTATTTTGATTTATATCCAAGGCACAATTTCCTGATATTTGAGTCATTTGTTAATGGGTAATGGTGCAGTAAACTGACTTTGAAATCGTTTACAACTTAGAATGATCACAAACTTCAGAAAGGCTTATTGGATGATCCCGTTATCTTGCATTACAGCCACTTTTTAAAACCAAAGGTGATAAGTTTCATTGATGGTGCCACACTATCGGCAATATTTTGCTCGCAGTTTCGTTGTTTTAACCTTGATTTGAACAGTCAGATGGAAATGTGGCTCCAATGTTGCCAGTGTAGTGGATTAGCCAATACAGTGAAACCTCGTTAATATCACTATGGTTTTCCAGTCAAAAATCGTGATAATAAGCGGGTCGTGATATTAAGCGGGTAGAAATGGTTGATTCTGACAGAGGTTGGTTCTCAAACTGAAGTGATATTAAGCGGATCGAGATATTAACCGAGGTGATATTAACGGGGTTACACTGTATAACAAACGTCTCGCTCACTTTTCACTGAAGGTTGACATTCTCACCGGACTCTAACTCAATGAAATTATTCATCGCAAAAGTTCATCCTGCTCTTTTGCTTTGCTTTTTGCCAAAGAGAGGCAATAATCTAGGCTTAGTCATCAGATAAATACTCATTAATTATCACTCTCTTTAGAATTCAACAATTTATAGATGCGTTTGTTTGCTGGTCAAATAAGTGTTGGTTTTTATGCCATCAGGCTATTTGCGCATTCTGGCGACGCTCTTGGTCAACCGGTCAGCACTAAAGATGAAGCAGGGGCTGAAATGACGATGGATCCTGCTGATGGCAGTGGGACAGGTAAGTGGAACATACTGCTGTGGCATGGAGATGTGACACAATTGCCTAGGAGCTATGTCTGGATTTGATGGATGTGGTCTACATTCAAATTAACCTAACATCCTGTCCAGGACCTTTTTATCCAATAGGTACATACTTTAGTCCCTCAGTTTGGATAGGTCCTTTTAAATGGCAATTTCCAAAATTTATGTGTACAGTATTTTGATTTTGCAAAGTGAAAATTACCTCTAGAATGCCACTGACGTAATTAATCTCATTTTCTCTGGGAGAGAGCTTGAGCAAATTGTTTTCTGACATGTCAAGTAACAAACTTATATCGGAGCCAAAATGTCAGAATATTGAACTTTTTAAGATCATGGGCCCTCTTGGAAACGATGCTTAGGCCCTCTGGGCTCTTACAACGGTCCAGCTCCCACCTTACAATGTCCCCATATTGCTTGTCATCACCACTGGTTGGATCCCACTTGCCACACTTGCTGGGTGAGTCCTCAGATAATGCCCTGACTTGTTTAGCACCCAGCGTTTGAGCTGCACAAGCTGAGGAATATCAAGTGAGAACAACTTGACTATATGCTGAGATTTGTGTGTAAGTTAGTAACTTATGCTCATGCAAGACCTAGCCCTCCATAATTAACCCTTGTCCTGCTATTGACGGGTATACACGTTTTGAAACAGGTCAAAAGTAGCAACACATAACCAATCAGATAGTCAGTCCTTAGCAAGCAACCAATCAGCAATTGGTGAAGCGACTTCAAGTCTTCATGTAAATAGTTTTACCAGCAGGACAGGGGTTAAGAGGTTTAGTCATCAGGGAGGTGGACGCCCTCTGACCTATGTTGAGCTAACTGTTCTGCGGATTCAGTTTGTTTTCTGTGTGATTCCGACTCCATCTTTTATAGCAAATTATACAATTCTAAGCTAATTTGTTACAATTTATTTATTGTTCATTTTATTCTCGGTATGCTTATATGTTCGGTATAAGTGCAGTTACTATCTGCCTGCACTTATACCGAACATATAAGCATACCGAGAATAAAATGAACAATAAATAAATTGTAATAAATTAGCTTGGAATTGTTCAAGCAACGCCTCGC
>OFHS01003724.1:0-15974 GCA_900245855.1 Calvadosia cruxmelitensis | reverse complement strand
AATCTAAAAAATCCGATCCGATCCGAAATCCGAAAAATGCGTAATGTTAGATCCGACGCATCTCTAAGAAGGGGGGCTACAAACTCTCTTGGAATTCAGCCATGAGACAGTTTCAAGTCACGGAAATCTTCAGATCCCACTTTAAATTGTTTAAAAATTGAATGCTACTGGATTGATTATCAATAAACGTTTTCCATTAATTCAACAATAGTGCAATAAATTATCATTACCTCGGGCCTTCCGGGAAGCATGCCATACTACCTTGTGGCTTAAGCTCTGCAGTACTACACTCCACCCTTAGTAATATTACTAGAAACACACCTTTGCTTCTGCCAAAAACGCTTCACCATGATGATTGACTCGTTGTAAGTCCTCGTCACGATGTTTGACATCTTCAACAAATGTCTACAGAAAAACAAAGCATAGGTAAAATAAATCCTTCAATTTAAGCCTGGTTTCCATTTGAATCGGGGCACCGCAACGCATTGCACCGCCGGTGCGCTCCCGATTGCTCCCGAAAATTCAACATGTTGAAAAATTGCCGGCTCCTTCCGATTCACTCCCGATCTCCCGATGCGCGGTTTCCATTTCACCGCAAGGAGCCTACGAAAATCGGCGGGTGCTCCCGATTCAAATGGAAACCAGGCTTTACAGCAGTTCCTCGATCTGATCTGTTTCAATCCTCATCGGTAGTTGGTACCGATAGGTCCTAGACATCACAGCAACTCACAGGCGTTTATCCAAAAAATAAAAATAAAAATCAACTAAAGTTCAAACTGGTTAACCCTTGTCCTGCTATTGACTTGTATACACGTTTTCGAAACAAGTCAAAAGTAGGAACATATAACCAATCAGATAGTTAGTCCCTGGCAATCAACCAATCAGCAATCGATAAAGCAACTTCCAGTCTCCATTTATCTAGTTTTATGAGCAGGACAAGGGTTAAATGAAGATTGGAAACTGTTTTATCGATTGCTGATTGGTTGATCACCAGGGACTAAGTAACTATCTGATTGGTTATATGTTGCTACTTTTGACTTGTTTCGAAAACATGTATACACGTCAATAGCAGGACAAGGGTTAATTAAACTCCCCCTTTCGCGGTATTTCAAAAAATTGTGATTACATTTCAAAATCAACTATTTCCGTTGTCTTGTTAATAGGAAGCCTATTGAATGCACAGTTAATCTAACGCATATCTAAGTTTATTCAGATCTTCAATAAACTGGACACATCTAGAAAAATAGTGTGATAAAAACTATAAACGGGGAAAATAACAAAAGTGACTTTGGAGACCAAACTGTCTTAAGCAACCACCAAAGTGATAAACGAAAAGTGGTCTCATAAAACAGGTGGTCACTCGACACAGGTAGGTTTAGGCCTACATGGGACAACAGGAAGGTAAACACTTGACAAAGATGGTCTAAGTTAAGATAAACTACCAGCCCAAAAGACGTGAAAACGTTATGTAATAGGCTTGAAAAGAACCTTTTAGCATGTTTTCTAAGGAGAGGAAAATTCACACCTTTTCACAGTTGGTTTCTAAGTCAAGTTGTATTGCATAACAGATAATGCATTACTAATAAAGAGGATTAACTCTGTAACGGCTAATCCGCCCGCAGCCGCCCGATGTTTTTACTGTCATTATTGGCTGATCCGCCCGCAACCGCCCAGCCTCGGTTGACTGTTTTGTTTCCCAAAGTGAGGGCTCCTGAAGCCTGGGACCTGGTCTACGTTGGTNATGGTATGCAGAATGATTGTAAATAAGGACTCAATAGGGTGTTGATAGCTGTTTTAAAACTCTTGTTGAACAAAGTTGCCCCAGACCGCAAATCTTCCCGCCTCCAGAGGCTTCTCGCATTTTTTGAGGCCAGGGCTTAAAGAGTTAAAGAAATGCTGATGCGGACTATTTGAGATCATCTAACACAGTCTGATTTTCTCCAGAGGCGCTCGTCATTCATTTCTAAGGAGCTTACATCCAATGCCTCACCTGATATTGACGAAGAAGCTCTTTCACACTTTCAAAATCAGGAGAGTTTGTGTAGAAGCGGTGTGCTTGCTCTTCTGCGCGTTGCAACCAAATCTAAAAACAGAGAAAATTGAATGACTTGTTAATTCCCCCGCACATAATCCATATACCAGCAAGCGTGATCCTACTTTTGCCAGGAGGAAGATTTCTCCTTGCAAAAGTAACTTCAAACATCAAGCCCTCACAGCATCGATCATAGCACAAAGAAGGCAACGCTCTACATTAAAAAGGCCGGGATTGCGACATATTTCTAAACTTAACAGCGAGTGTTCGGGAAAACGTTATTAATAAAACACTTTCAAGTAGTCCCGTGAATTACTACATAAAACACTTGTGTTGTGTTATGCATCGCATGGTCAATTCGAGTAGGTTTGAGTGTCAGAAAAATAATTACCTACAGCTATTTCTACTGACTCAATTAATTAAACGACTGATTGCAGTGCGGTTGTCAGGTTTTCAGCATATCCCTTTGTTGATGGAACAGTAAAACCTCACATAAATAATATCCTATTGAGCTAGTAGCCCTAAATCATGAAATGCATTTTCCTTTATTCTTCTCTGTAAATGGCTCTGTTCAACATTTGGCATGTTCCTTGGCATTCATGATCAAATATATATCTCTATCTATCTACTTGTCAGCTGCTATATACTTGGATTACTTGGACAGGGTGCTATTCACTCCCGAAGGAGGAACCCCTCCCTTCGAACACACGGTCGCGGGCCAGTCACGGCTACGTGGGCCCTAGGTGGCGGGTGAGCTCATCGCGCAACCTCATCCGTGGTCGTCCTCTGGTTCTTCTCCACTGCCTTGGAGTCCACTCTGATTGTCCATCTATTATCAGTGAGTTGTGAGATGTTTCCCACCCAACGGTGCTTGGTCTTTGAATGGTTGCTATTTAAAGCTCTAAAAATATTCACTAGTTTTATAATATCGTTGTTTGATATCCCATCTGTTAATACCCATATCGCTCAGCATACCGTCTCTTTGCCTAGGTATTGTGTACAACTCGTTATTGCTACTATAATCCGTGTTGACTGTTTTCACATCTGTCGATTGACAACGATTGAGCCCATCTGGCCTTGAATGACATCAATAACGTACCAGAAACATGTACTTTGTTTACATATACTCCAAATAAACGTCTTCGCAACAACCACACACAATGCATTATCCTATATTTTCCAAATGTTTTGTAGATTGGTTTAATTTCTTTTATATTTGAAACATAATCATGGCATATCAGTTAAACATGTCTTGAATGACCACCAATAGCCCAAGATCATCACCACCAATGAGTTGCTATCACGGACACCGTCTGGCGCCTCTATTGTTGCCGCACGCCGTATGCGCTTCGCAGGACATATCCTACGAGCGAAGGAGCGGAATAGGGAACCCCTACACGACATCCTGCTGTGGAAGCCTACTTGTTTGCGCCGTCGGGGATATGGACAGTGTATTTCGTATTTAGATGTAGTGTATCGTGATGTAGGTTCGTGTAACTTGTCTGTCGTACATAATCGTGACACGTAGCAGCGCATGACGAAACGCCGTGTCAATAGGCGAAGGAACGGGCTGTTCCCGTAACGTTCAGCAACCGTACAATACATACATACATAATGACCACCACAGTTTTAAATAAAATGTAATGTAACGAAATTGAGCGATTCGTGGGGCAGGAGAGTGCTCTCGTAAATATCATACTCTCTTGCTATGCATTAATTAATTCCAGCCTCCATTGCCATCTACGGGACCAATTAAAAGTGTGTTTTTTACACAGGTGGTGGCTCAATACAGGTACATCGAAACCTGTCTACAATGGTCATCTTTGGGACCTGAGGAAACTGACCTTATAGACAGGTGGCCTTTCTCTCGGGTTGATCTCTATAGATAATGTCATTTTGAGGGTTATGAAGAGTGGCCTTTATAAACAGGTGGCTGCTATATAGAGGTGACCGTTAATACAGATTTGACTGTAGATTGCAATGCTTGAGCCTTAATCAGTGTGAAAACTCAGCAGTTAGCAAAACATGTAGTCAAAGATACTACTGTGTTCCTCTATAAGACATCTCCATGGCAACATTTAGCTTAATCCGGGATAAATCAAGCGGTGGTGATGTGGAATATCTGTGCACAATACAATAGGATTATGTCTGGTTTCAGTGACAATATATTCTTTTTAGAAGATATACGACTCTCCATCATAAGATCTGATTTGGCTTGTCACATTGAGACAAAAACATTGACCCCGTGATTAAAACAGAGAATAAAACGTCATTACTATGGTCCGGGTAAAGAAACAAAACAATTTTGTGCCCAATTTTGAATTGCTATCGGGCGAGTCCAGATATAAGTATGCAGCATTTTGACCGGTAAGAATGATTCCGCGTCACTTCAATCATATCCGCCAAGTTTATATTTAATTTGATGACCGGGAGCATACAAGGGGGGACATTGGTGTGTTTGTGTGTGTGAATTTTATTCAAATTGGTACATGCTCTGTGCACGCAATGAGCAATTAGTGCATGATGATGTTCAGAACAGGACGTGATAGAATTCAGGTGTCAAAATGTCAACGCATAACCTCTGATGCGGATTAAAAAGGGCTGACCCGTTAGAGAGGCGCGGTCTTTCTTTTGTTACGGACAGACAAAACGCCATGGCAACGACACGAAGCAGACAATGACTTCGAAAACTCGAAATCAGTCGAGCGACCATCGTCTTTTGCAGAAATTGTCACTTTGTAACAACGACAGCCTGTGCTTTTGAAAATAGGCAAGAAAACGTGAAAATCTCGCAAAAAGAATTCCTCAGACGAGTGAATTAACGCATTACGTCTTGTTTGACATTCGGCAGACACAATTAAATCTGAATCTCAACAGGGAAGAACAGGGCATTGAAAGCCGCAGATTGTTTACGTTCAACAAAGTAAAAGGCTGCTGCTTTGAAGTGAAATTTCTGAGCAAACATTTCGAATTTGAAACCACGTAATTACTAAAATCGCTCACGAAATCACGGTTGAGATGGTGCTTAGTTGCAAGTGGCTCCTTTGATAATTCCACAAAATACAAAGCGAAATTCAGTCTGAGTGCATCAAAGCTGGGCAGGGAAACAAGCACAACAAGTTTGCTAATCCTCAACCAGGATGCTGCTCGACAGATCACAAGAAACAGCACATGTCCATATAAACATGCCGACAGGACACGAATTAAACAGGCTATAATATAGTCGACGCAGCCGTATCAATACGCTGATAGGAAGCATTGGCAAGACGTTTGGATGCCACGCTGCAAAATCCGTGCAGGAGAAACACACACCACGACAGATTCATAGTCAGCCGTTGTCGCCTAGGCGTGAAATGCCGGGCCGTCTCTCCGATAACAGAACAAATGTATTGACATGAACGTGCACGAACTCCCATACCTGGAAAGACACTATAGGTCTAAGCGGTGGTACAACCACTGAAAACGTCTCAGTCTCCATGATGTTGCAAGCGAACAACGGGTTGAGTGTCCAAATCTAGCGTGCACACACTTGCTTGCGCCTCAGCCAGATCGAGACGCGCCGAGTGAGTGAGCTGCCGAGATTGAGGAGGGCAATTGTTTGCGATAAAATTCACGAGCCAGTGGCGAAGCTAGCATGTAGATTTCTCGTCTCACAACACTGGCGATGCGAGAAGAAGGGCGTCGCTGTTCTGCTTGACGGGCTCGTTGTCCGAGTGAACAAGTGGGTCGGATCGCAGATCACTTTGCAAAGCCACTACAACAAGACAAGGCCACGTAGAAGCGCCGACGAATGAAAATAAACGTTCCGCGGTGTCTGCTCAATGCATGCTGCAAATGAAACAACCGTCGTACAAGATCCAATTGAAACTCCTGTCATGTCTCGCCAGCAAAGGCCACGGTGTTCGGAAAGCGGACCGTGGGACAGATCTAATCTTGCCTGAGCCAGCAATCTTCAGAGAAGCAGGAAGGAACGATACAAATCGCAAGACAGCGATGTGATGACATTGAAATTCAGAAGAGAAGGGCATCAAGCGCGGGGAATTTCATCAGTAAATGCCAGCCCGTCTCGGGTTTCAGAACTCGGTGCGCACGTGTTGACATTTTTCCCGCCCATTTTGGGCTGCTTTCGGTGACGCAGACGGGTGGAGTCGAGTGGAGTCGCCATGTGACCTCCCTAACGGGTGCATGACAACGGTGTCAAAGGCTCACAGTTACACCCATTGACTAGCAAAACAAGATATGGAATTGCTTCAAAAACAAGACATGCATGTCAATGCAAAATTAATTTAGATCCCAGCGGTGTGCGTTGCCAAACTGAGCCAGTTGTTTAAATGGAAGGGGGAGAGGTCCGTGGCACATAACAGACACATTGCATCATGTCCCAGTGAAGCCGGATGTTGTCTCAGTGGGCGTGAAAAGTGATCTTAGCCGCTCAGTTCCACAGAAATTACCTAGGTTCAGCAGTCTAACCAGAACCAGACCGCATATGTTACCCCCTACAGTCCACTTATCTGACATGAATTCTGACAATGAAACGTGGTATGATGGAAGAGAGTACATCTTGACTCGTCGTAAATCAAACCAACAGTTCAAAAATAAATAATACCACATGCGATAACATCATAGAAACTTCACATTTCCATAAAATCCAGACTGAAGAAGAACAACAACTCTCGAAAGCACAGCGCGAATGAATTTAATCAACGTGAACAGTGCTTGGATTAGCAAACGGGAAATCTCCATTTAGAAAAACAAAAGACCTTTCCAGATTGGTTTCCCTACGATGGAAAAAAAAACAAATTCGTTCTTTTAATTATAAATAGATATCTTTTTAGCAAGAACCAGTGATGATTAACGCTCATTTCTTCTTTATATTTAATCGTTATAAAAACGTGTGCATTCCGTGCTGGTAGTCGGAAGGAGAGGCGGCAGCCTACAAATTCAGGACGAGAAAAGTTGAAATGCGAACGTCAGCGCGTCACAAGCGTCAAAATGTAACAAGCGTAGAATCAATGTATGTTTGAGATACGAGTGTTTTCCTGCACGTGATTTTAAGCTGAAATTGACTATTTTGACAGCTAAGAATAATTCATGAAAATGACCATCATAATATGAGAGTACGGATGAATGTACTTTAATTTTGGGAGAGGTCGAAATCACTTATTGCGTATACTAATAGGACCTGACTTTGCGGATTGGGGTCTGGATCCTCTGATCAGCATGGAAACGCGGAGCCACAGAAAATCCTGAAATTTAGAGAACACGTTTTTGGAGCTAGCGTGCAATGTCTTTTTTCATGTTTGCCTATAGCCTGCTGAAATGCAACAATTACGTTGCTTTTGATGCTACTATGATACTGTGCAAGGGATAAATCCGGATCCAAACTGGGATCTCAATCCGGATCTATCAAGATTCGATTGCATCTGATCCCCAAACTCATGTATTCGTCATCGGCATTTAATGCAGCTCTATTGCAGTCGTTTCGAACAAAGACAGCTATTAATCACAGTAGCAAAGATTCGATAACAGAGGAAATCGTGTTCCGTTGAAGCAGCAATTAGGATTTCAGACATCCGTCTATATTTTCGTTATCAGCAGTAGAAAACAAACTAGACCGCGATAAGCAGTTCCGTTACAGTAACAAATCAAGCGAGCGAAGTGAATCCTGGTGGATTTACAACGCGCAGTGAAGAAACAACGCAAGTGATACCAGCTAAAAAGTCCGTTACCTGAATAAGGGTGCATGCTGCGTTTACATATATATCTTCCTTTTACAGATAGATTAGGCCGCATTGGGAGTTTTCCATGCGATAAACCGGTTTGTTACAGCGACCAAGGTGTGGAACGTCATGGTCGCAGTGAAGAGTTCTCACGAATTTCATCTGATAACGGGGGAATGATAACGCGACAGGTGATGATGATAAAACGGCGACAAGCGTATAACAGTCAGACTGGAACAAGCTCACTAGTCCATAAATTAATGCGGACCAAACCTGTCGTTGTGCTTCCATTGGGATTGGCGACGTACAGTACTATTGAAAGTGTGGGGATGATGGACCCCCAGTTTGTTCTAATGCCACATTTACAATTTAATCCAGAGAGAAACATCCGGTGGTGGAAATCGAGGTTATCGCAGATCACACCATTTCCACGTTGCCTTTGCTGTGGTCGTTAAACTCCTAGTAAACGTTCCAGGAAATCGTTACGAATGCACAAATCACATCTCTTCAAATGTCAGCTTGACACGCGTAGTAACGTTCGATTTATTCTTCCATAGTTAGCCTTAATGTCTATTTCAAATGCAAATCAGTGTTTTCCCTGTTGAAAACAGCCGCCCAAGACTGTAGTGAAACCGGTCGCTCGTCACAGGTGTCAATTGTGCTGTCTGAATGATGAATTAATATGACATTTCAGAATTGCATTATCTTCCCGAAGCGATCAAAATCATTATTCCGATCTGACGAGTACAGTGTACAGTGGCTTCAAACGCGAAGTGTCGTAATTTAACGTTCAAAGGGACTAAAATTCGGTCTCCGAGCAAGGTTTCCAGCGTTCCCCGAGGTTAAACGTAAAGACTTCTATACAGACTGAAAAGAGTTTAGTCCGGGTCTACGCTTTAGTCTAGGTCCTTGAATGAGACCCTAGGAAATACCAATCACTCTAATCCGTCGCAGATTAGACACATCAGTATTATTGTACACCGCAGATAGAGCAATCACAAGGCTGAATCCGGCTGACAAACAATTGCATCATCTAAGAACAACCCTTTCAACAATTGTCATCAACAATGGATGCTCGTGTCGGCGTTACCGTGTGCGGACTAAAGCACATTGAAGCATTCTCATCTTCGTGATTATGAGGCAAAATATACGTGATGAAGAGACTATTGATACAGGATTGCACGAATACGAGATTACATGCATAAGAGGCCCCTATAGCACGTGCAAACGTTTTACAAACGGACTGCTGCATTGGCCAACCCGTTGCATTGAAATAGTTTATATCACAGCAAGGCAACGTTTAGGAAGAACGAACCAAGAATTCAAACAATAATGTAGTTTGAGGAACGTAACCGCTTTGCTTTCCCCTATACTGTATCGTATTTGGACGGTACTCGTTAGAAGCTAAATTCTCAAGTTAAGTGTAGAAAACTTAAGAATAAGCTCTTTGATATTAGGAAATGGAGTGGGACAACCGCCGTTTCGACCGGTTGGGCGCGTTGAAATTAGGCGGTTGGCATTAGTGTGTAACCACAAATAGGTGGATCCGCGGGGCAATTAGAACTTGCGCAATGAAGCACTAGCGATGTCGCATGGAAACAATGACGCCACTTTGCGTCGTCATATCAACAGCGAGCGCGCCTCTTACCAAGAATGGATGATAACCGTCGTCGAATTTTAGAAGCATCTCGTGAATGAGAATGAGGCGTTTATTGCGCGTGTCGCATTCCGATTGAAGCTTCGCCCATCGCATTTCAAGGGACGTCATGCGGTTCTCGAGATCCGTGCGTAGTTGCGGTGAGATCTGGGCACGCTTCTCTTGCAGAAATTGTCGTCCGCTGTGCAATGTCAGTTCGATCGGCTGACGCTGTACATCCACGTCGCGGGCTAATGACTGAAACCAAGACAACAACAACAACGTTTAGAACAAGATCCGGTCAAGCAGAATCTTCATCGTGTGATATCATCACGATAATTTATATATCTACGCTCACATTCCACCTCTTAATCAGAGCAGCTTCCATTAGACGGAGACGCGAGATCATTAATATTGCGTCATTCACCAGTTAGTTAATCTTTAAGTTCCGCTACATTTAATAAGACTCCCGATCTCAAACCCTAAAAAATGTCGTGAATTTACCGATCCGGAAGTACATGCGATTTACGAAGCAAAAACATTGTCCAAGTCAGCGGTCTTGGACTCTTGAATGCGAGTGATTAACGTCGCCCTGCGTACAAAGAACTAACAAACACATGTGCTTAGAGGGTATCGCCAGCTGTGTCACATTGACCAACGTGTAAACGAAATTCATTGTCTGTAAATTGTCGTCTGAGGTCTTCATCGTAACATAAGAAGAGCCTCGTTTCTGTTCACAGACAATACTCAAATGAGGCTGAGTTCGTAATTTGTTCAGTTATTTTACATGAAGTAGTCTCGTTCTATTCGTATCAAGCGTCTACTCGTTCGTTCGTTAATTATGCACCTGTTAATTATGCGAGCACTGTATATATAAACCTATGTCAATATATTCAATTCAAGTTTTCACAACTATGCATTGAGCACAGCGTCATCGGCTAACCCTCTTGCTACCAGCGACTTCCTCAGGCACCTTATCACTGCCTGCTAATAACAACAACGTCTCGCTTTTTGACTCCTATTTAATCATACGACATAATTTAAATTGTCTCCCATTCACGTGATTATGATGGAAATTTATAATTATAATAATATATGATAATTTATTTGGGTGATTTAATTGCGTAAGAATTCCGCAAGCATGCCATGCGTGGCCATTCCATGAAGCTGCAAAGCATGACAGTTCGTGCCAATACAAAAAATTTCATGAAGAACTGCTTTTGCTCCCGCGTGATCCCATGGTGGAACGATCTACCTGATAATGTTGTCACCCTGACTGGAATTTATGTATTGCGCGGCGGAGATCTCCGCCGCGCAAGTCTGGTCTGCTGAGTCCGCAGCCGCGCAGATTCTGAGAATTGAGCTCAGCTGCAGACATTTTTATCAGAAAAACAGGCTCTGTCCGCGCAATCCTTACTGTAACACTGTTATTCAAGCTGATTACCGCGGCTGGACCGCGCATTTTAGTCACATGAACGAGAGGCCAAACGCGCAAAATATTTCGGAAAAATTTTCTCCGCCGCGCAGAATACAAAGATTCCAGTCTGGGTTGTCACTGCGCCAGCAATGTCTTCTCTCAAGTGTCGCTTAGACAAAATAAATCTATTAAAATAATTATTGCCAACTATCATAGGCTATGCGTTAGTTATATTTCTGTAGTTGCCTTTCGTATTAAATTTACGTTAAACTAGTGTTGTCCTTATTTCTGAATGACGTCTCACGACCGAAGACACTGTAGCTCTTGCTCTCCGTTGGATCACTCTTCCCGTTCTACATAGAACACATTCAGCTCAACGCATATCACATACATACACAGATCACAGCGGATCAGATCATAACAGGTATAAATAACCAATCAACTATTTATCCCTAATTAATTCATAATGTTACTGTTGTATGTGCTATAATTACGATCTAGCCTCCATTCCATGTCTGTCTCGTTATGATATCTGTTTTATGTAAGTGCGTAGTAATGTTGATTCAGAGGTGCTATTACCGTCGTCATAACCTGTTGTGTATTTGTCCTACATCTTCTTATTGTCTCTTTATTTTATTATATTATAAGAACATAACAGTTACGTACTGCAGTAAAACAAAATAAGAGTTGTTTACATGTTTAGATAAACAGGACATGCTTTTGCGCGTACGTACACGAATATCATAGCACATAAATCGATAATAACATTCTCTATACAAACGGATTATTTCCAAAGTTGTGGTTTTACAAGAATGTGAATAATTATTTGCATAAAATCCTCAAAACTTAAAATTGATCTTCATCAAAGAATATAACGTTCAAACTATTCTATCGTTAAAAGTGTCTGGTTAGCGTCAACAAAGAGACAGATCTCACGAGATACCGTATGCCAAGGTAAAAAAAACTTTATTTGGGATAACATTTCGGCGTCTGCTTGCTATACTCTTAAGTCAGCAGAGAAGTTTCTCAAATCTAGTTAAAATATAAAGAGTACCCGCAATTAGTTCTTACATTATATACAGTAAAACACGTTTAATATGAATGTAAATAATGTTGATAGTTCTAAGAATAGGCTTGTTTTAACTGTAATATTTATTTGAATTTTTAAACTTATCAATGTTAGGTTTTATCTACCGTAATATTTACAAGTAAAATGTATTTTCAGATAAAAATATTGAATGCGTAGAAGGATGTTCAGCAGTTGAAGCGAGTGTAAAAAGCTTTTACCCGGTATGTTTATAGAAATATAAACAACTAAATCTAACATCATATGAACGTTGAGGTTGTCGCATGTTCTCGTCTCAGTTGGGAGTTCAGTATGACGCCGGTACGTTTCAGAAAAGAGGCTGTGTCTCGTTGCCAACACGGCGTTGAATAAATGATAAATGAATATGACCGAAAGACAATAGCGACAATTATGGCAGTCCCGCCGTGTTATTCTGACTCAGACAATGGCATGATGGAAATCAAAATAAACAACAAGAGACGCGAGTCAGCTGGAAACAACATCACCAAAAGGACCCTCCACTCCACAGCAAAGTTAGCGACCCACCAAAGGCAACTCAAGAGAAAATAAAATATCTGGAAAACGAGCCCCAAACGTAGCATGATATGTAAACCCAAAAGAACACTGGTGGGCCGTGGTCAAAAGTGTACACATGTAAACGCAACATAATCGCACGAGCGCACCTGTTGTACATAAAAAGCGCCGCACATTGCTTCTACTTATACCTGATTAAGATCAACGCCCAACGAAAGACTAATTAACGCTGTCGTGGTATTATCAATGCAGTGTAAACGATATTTTACGTAAGCGTACAGCACTATAGGGGAAGCTCCGATGGAACAACGAGTGTATTTCTCCGTGATAGCTGTCAGATCCTCATAACAGATCGTTTGTCGTCGGTTGTAAACAAACAACTTGATGCTATAATCGCACACTGCATTAAAAGCCAGCCGTCACCTTGACAACATGTATGCTGAACCTCGACGGCATGGGAGCAACGACCTGCCAACAACTAACCTTGATCACATGAAATTCGGATTTACTCTGCTGCCTGGACGTTGTCGATGAGCTCGAGCTAGCCTTTGAATACGTTCTCAAAGAGTGAGCCATGTTCGACCACGTGTTATCATCGACGATCAAGCGTTCTCTTGGCGATGAAGACACACCGCTGTGTAACGTGTACAAGGCACAAGGGCGTGTAATGTGTGAGTAGATCGGGTGCCAGCAGAGGACACCACGACTGGATCAAAATCGATCTTCAAGAGGATGCGCTTCACTGCGCTACTACACGCTTTTCACTCCCTTTCTCCTTGGAAAACGCTTCATTCAATTCGGTTTTTGCGTGTCGACCGCACGGATATCGCCAAACAATCAACGTTATTCTTTGGCGTCGCATATGTCGACTTTACGAATCCGGTTCCAACCACGATCGTTTTGTACATGAAAAACATATCACCACGGAGCGAGATGGGCGGCCGCGCTTCCGTTCACTCGAACGCACGCGATTTCTCATCAGAAGCCTCAACACACGTGTACGAACAACACCCAAATGAACGCCCTAGTCTCCTGCTGCACATATTATCCAACATTCAACAACAGAATGCAACATTTAAAGCTCCTGCTGCGCCTTTTGAAGGAGATGGATTACAACATGAAAAAAGCAAAACTGACAGCAATTCGCAGAGGATAGATGCTTTATTTTATATTCCAGAAAAGTCGCAACTTTTTAGGAAGGACAAGGTTGCATGTTCTACAAACTGTTTTAAAAACTACGCTAGCGACGAACTGCGAAAGAGGGTAAATCACACGGAGACAACCACGCAGAATACATCGCCTATATGCAGCAGAGTCGAAAGAACTGCACACATGAAGCTCTCACCTATCAACTAGCAATAGAAGTATACTCCAAAACAACACCGATTCGGTCCAACAGTCACTCCATTCCGCTTCAATGCACACTGGCAGACCAATCTCACGAGCCTCTTCGTGAGCACAATTACCATGACAACCGTAGATAAGTATCGACTATTGCAATTCCCACATTGCTCTAACAGGTGGTGTCTGGAGTGGCCACGCCCCTATTCTCAGGATCCCAAGGGAGGGGGTCACTTTGCTCCCTCCGTCTCCAGACCAAACAGACCGTACAGAGAATCAGATAACTTGAGGGGACATCGTGAGAACGACAGAGTTGAGACCGTTGTATCAAATCCAGCCATCGTCACTCCTCTCAGGATGCTGGGGTCCGTCTATGGAACGGTCTGCCAAAACGCATGAAGTCGATAGCTAGTGGGCCAGATTCAACTCAATTATCAAAGAACATTTTAGGTTAAAAAAAAACAAAAAAGACAAAAAAAATAAATAATTATGATGTATTAGTTTGTGACCTCAGCTTCATGAAAAACAGAACCTGCATCTGATTGGATATCTGAATAAATGATGATGATGATGATCATTACATGAAATGCTGCAGTAAGTTGGTGTGGGATGAATGATATATTTTGCGAAAACGTATGCTGCTACACAGTATTGGAGATTGGGTTGACCGACTTCTAACTTTTGACGATGTCGCTGTCAAAATAGCAAATATGTTTACGAACAGGGAGATGCATAAGGAGTATTTGGCTGTTGTTCTGGGGCAGACTGATTACAAATTTGGTTCTGTGGATATCCCAATCTGCGAGGGTTTAGTTGGAAAACAGAGAAGAATGGTTCTAAGAAGTGACTTATACGGCTTCATGGCCTAGTGGCAGGAACGCTGGCTTTCGTACCCCGGGTACGGGGTTCGAATCCCAGCCGGACCTGCAGCTTGGACCATGTTGCTGCCCTGGTGGCGAGGGGCTTAATGTAACGCGCTGTGCTGCACAATTATCATCCGTGCAGAGGTAGTTCGAAACGTCCAACTAATAGCTCTAGACAAGGGAGCCAGCCCTCGTAACGAGGGTGGTGGAACTCGTAAAAAAATCCCCCTGCGTACCTCCACCGTTCATCCAAAAAAGTGTCTGTCTCCATGTGTGGCAGGTAAAAGAAAGAAAAAGTGACTTGATTGGGAAAACTGGACATCCAACGCAGATGAATGCTAATTCTCCATTCAAGGCATTTCATTCAATGTTTTCTCGTTCGAGAAAGGCAAAAGGAGACTTTTCGATCACCAACATGATTTGTCTGAGATGGATTTCAGAAGCTGTATAAAGTATTATTTTAGTTATTTGAATGTAACTAACTTGAATGTAATTCTGTGAAATACTACGAATGGTTTTAGTAAGTAGGTTTCTAAAATTAGTAATTATACTCATTTATACTCTATTGTTACAGGTTTTACTTGCAACTTAATTGTGTTCACATTTCAATTAGCCTATCAGCCAGGTTAAGGTGCACGGGTCCTATTTCATTTCTTCGTCCGCCTAACCCATTTCCAAAATTTCAAAGTCAGTCGCGGCTTTAACGTCCTCCTCCAATTCTTCTACCCCCATGCCCGAACACACAAAACACACATACCTCGTCACGGAGTCGGTCACTAGCTATGCTCGAAATTGGATGAAAATCAAAATTTCGGGCGCTTGCAAAGTCCCAAGGGGCTGTATTCATGGCCAGGGAGTCAGAAACTAAAGTGCAGTCCGGGGCTAAAATCTCGCAATTCATTTACGCAGATGTTAGGAGTTAAGATTTGAGAAAAAAGCGTCGACTACGCTTTAGCCAAGGCCATTACAGTATGGATGGTTACGTCACCATTCGAGATTGGCCTTTTCACGATCCTGGAAAAGCTACTGTCACAATGTAACAAGTATATTATTCTAGAGTCTAGACAACATTTTCTTTCTTGTTCCAAGTATCAAACGTTTTTCAAAATAAGACTTACGTCTTACGTCATGGTAAGTCAATTCAGATTTAGTTAACATATTTTTAAAAAGATTAAATTTGATAACAATCATCTAGGCTCACAGCAGCTCGAGTTTTATGTCTTGCAATGTGGACATGAATTCTTCTATTAGATTTAGGAATATCTCGAAATGCGCCATTTCGTTGTAATATAGGAACATCTATATTATTATTTCACAAACGTCTGTCTGTTTGTATGTATGTATGTATGTATGTATGTATGTATG
>OFHS01003723.1:0-15974 GCA_900245855.1 Calvadosia cruxmelitensis | reverse complement strand
GCTCTACCACATCCGTTTGACGCATGAGGAAACATGCGCTACGTCTTGTCACGAACACATAGCAATAAAACGTGAGAAGTACAACAATCAAAACTACCAGTGCAGCAATCAACCACGGTCGAAATCTGCTAATGTTACCACACAGAAGGATCAGTATGACG
Organism: Calvadosia cruxmelitensis; assembly: GCA_900245855.1. Lineage (NCBI taxonomy): Eukaryota > Metazoa > Cnidaria > Staurozoa > Stauromedusae > Kishinouyeidae > Calvadosia > Calvadosia cruxmelitensis. The sequence continues at coordinate 15,813 of OFHS01003723.1, read as the reverse complement.
AGGCCAGCACTGGCACTAATGCAAACATTGACAATTAATTTCAGGTGCGGGATGAAATGAGATATGGTGAGTTCGAATTGGTCGATGGAGCATTCCCTCAAGTTAGTCAAAGGGAGACCGTAGAAATGATCAAAACCATGGCGATTGGGATGATGACAAAAATCACTGCCTGACTCACAGTTGACGCCCAAATGCCACTTGCCAATCAACCCAGTACTGTAGCCGTTCGCTTGAAGCGCCTTTCCAAATGTCGTCTCATTCTGTGGCAAGCCACCAGATGTGGCAGAGTGAAGGAAAATTCGTAACGAACCTTTCTCACCCGTCGCAAGGCCACTGCGGATTGCATATCTACCTGTTAGGAAAGCAGCTCTGCTGGGCGTGCACATTGACTCAGGAGAATAATGGTGCATTAACTGAGCACCCTCAGAAGCCAGGCGGTCAATGTTTGGTGTTTTCAAACTGTCATTACCGTAGCAACCAAGATCAGCAAATCCTAAATCATCCACCAAAAATATCAGAATGTTGGGTCTTGATTCTGCTGCAATAGACAAGCCAATCAGACCAGTAAGATGGAGAAATGCGAAAGAGATCAAGACTCCCATGCTGTCACAATAATCGCAACTTTCAGTTGAATCAAGATTACACTTTCTCGAGGAATAAACAACAATCCTTCAATTTCATGCCAGAAAGGGAGCGACTACAAAGTTTGCTCTGCAAATGTTGCAACTCACCCTGGTCTGTCCCAGTCTCCGATATTCTTTGTCAGATTCTCATATTTCTTGGGCCTGGGATAAACGGATGCACTAATCGCCTGCTATCCTATTACAGTTAGGAGCGTCCATGGAGTGTCGGATGACTTTTAATCCGTCCCTCGATCCTTTAATCAAACAACAATCAGAAGTCGCTATACTGTTCGATGGGTCGCGTGAGTAATTTGAAGCCATGAAGTTTGACGGTGGCAATGTGAAGACATGCGAAGTTTCACCAGGATAACGATCGCTCTATTTTCGCGCCATAAAATTGCACCATGGCTCCTGTGTAGCAAATATGTTTGCTGGTCTTCTGTGTCGAGCGACTACTGACTTAACTCTTGAATGTAAACAGATATAAATGAGTCATGAAATGACCCAGAACCTGTTGCTATTTTGCAGTTATTCGCACGAAGAAGGTATCTAGGTACATTTGCTGTTGTCCTGTCCTTGTTGAGAGTTGCTCTTCAAAAACTTGAAAACTGAACTGAGATAAAGACTCGCAGTTTTCCTAAACAGTATCTCGGAAACGATATAGGACCAGGTGACGAGTTCAATTCCAATTCGCTCTGGTTGTAATCGGAGCTGCTCCTATTCGAACAGGAGCGCATTTCGAAGAAGATCCTATTCGAAACCAGACACTCCTATTTGCATCAGACGGCGTTAATGGTCACCTTTGGGACCTGAAGAAAATGACCTTTAATTTATAGATAGGCGCCTTTGTGTCCAGGTTGATTTCTATAGAAAGCGTCATTTTAAGATTATGAAGAGTGGCTTTTATACACAGGTGTCTGCTCTATAGAGATGACCGCTAATACAGGTTTCACTGTATCTCAAAATTCTTTCTATAATAGACTAATAGGATATATGGAGTGAAGTAAAGTGCGTCCGTTTAACCCAGGTCTTAGCATCCTTTTGTGTTGGTCTCGGACATTGAACTTGAGGGGTCAAAATTTTCGACCCATTCTTGACCTCACGACCCTCCCATGGTGACCCTTGTATTGTTTGGAACGAGTGGGAGGCGACTTTGAACTCAAATTCAGTTTTATTTACTTTCATTTACGTGTGGAAATTTTCCGTCACATGTTACATAGAGGCATCTTTGATTTACATTCCTCTCCAGCAGAAGTGTTCTAATTGATCTGCTTGCTTGATTGTACTTTGTTCATGGGAAATTATGTTTTCCTTGTTGTTAAATTTGTCAGACTGCCTCGCATGGCCTTGATTCGATCTTATTAAATACTATTAGCATTTTATAACTTCAAGAATATTTATTATTATGTCATTTTATTTGTCTTGCCAATGTTTACCGGTAAGCAGGTGCTACTTAGAAAAAGAAAATATTTGTGTTTTCATTTGATAAATTCTAATTGAATGTGTTAACAACGTCACGAAATTCTATGATCAAGTTGTACTCCAGCAATAATGCTAACTTCATTAATTTGCCTCAAGTTTGAATTTTTAATGCGCACTAGTTTTACTCAACTGAAAACTATAATCTGCTTCAAATGAGAAGCAAGTTAAAGAAGGCTTTCGATCCTGGTTTATGACTTCAACGCAGGTTCAAATTTGGGAATGGCGGTGTGTTCTCGAACAAATACGAACAAATACGAACACTGTGGGCCCACACTTTAAATATTTGTGATATGCCATGGAAATTCCACTATCCACAGGTTATAAGCGGGAAGCTCGTGCAAAAAGAAACCAGAACCGTCAAAGCAAACCCGATTCAAAATTGTTTGAGAAGTTCGATAAATAAAATATTGTGAATTGCAGAACTCTGTTCAAACAGCTACTTATTGATTGGAAGCATCTTGCTTCCGCTAATCAATTTTCTGCTATTTTTTATTGAAGATGTGGATAAACAAATGTTCGAGATAGAACATTTGACCGAGGAAATTTGAAACCCGTTAAGCTGTTATCATTTCGCAAAGTCATTATTGGAATTCTATATAAGGCATTAGAAGAGTAGAAAGCGTTGCGAGATGCTGAGGAAATGATTGAAATAACTGACATAACTAAGCATAAAAACTTGTACCATGCATGGAACGAACCAAAATTAACAATAGAGTTGAATAAAAGCCTGGTCAAATTGAAATTGAGCTCGCATCTATTGTACAAGCTCAGAAACTCAAGAGTAAAATTCGCAGACAGCTGCACTGAGATCATTTGGAAAATGGTATAAATTTCAAAATCTGCTCTGATTTTAGATGGGAAAATATTCAAAGAGGATGATGTCATTTGCGAGTTATTTCAGATTACGTTTACTGCTGGAATTCTGAGAGCGATCTGAGGTTCAGAGTAACCGGATTCGAACCTAAACGGCGCTGCGATTTCCCGCTTTCGACACGTGTATGTTTGCCGCCAAAACACCACGTGCTAACAGAAGGAGACGCTAGGTCGTCACGCAATCAGAACTCTCAAGAGTGGGTTTGCTGCTATTTCAGATATTCAAAGGACTTTGAGAGAATTTGTGTTCTCAAGAAGGTAGCATGTTAGCACAGCTACGTTCACAAAGTAAATTAAGTTTAGTTTTGTTAGCAAATACAGTCTGTTGTGGTGGAGCCGTGCTGCGTACATATCACTTTCAATTGGCATTCCACGAATCGAAAGATCCGCCCGCTATGGCTCTGTTTTTCCGAAACTCAGTCCGCCCACACCTCGTCTCACTGACAGACGCCAGGGGCCCTGTCTAACGGTATATAAACAACACTTGTGCAGTCGCAAGGGCACATTTCTAAGTGACTCTCGGAGATCATCAAATAACGTTTGCAAAACCAAATCAAATGGCGCCCAGAATCGTAATCGTCCTGTTTGCGGTGATCGTCTCTATCGTGCAGTTGAAAGCACACGGTAAGGGTTTAAAGTATGGTGATGCCAATTACAAGTCTTCATAATTTTAACTAATTGTTTTTCAGAATGTTATATAACAAGTAATAGATGGGCCTTTTTGGTGATGAAGCCAATAAATTTATACACAGTGCAGGGAGAAAAATATCGACGTCACAGGAGAAACAAGGAAACAAGGTCAAGGGCTCACCTTATCGCAATACAGAGGGGTAATGCTACATGCATTCTTGGCACCCTCAGTGCTGGGGGAAGCTTGCAAGAAATTTTTAACTTGTAAATATCATAGGTTAATTTATTTTTGGTAATATTAGATTTTTTAGCATTTAAATTTGTTAGGCAGAACGTGACTGCGATTTTATTGTACTGTATAGACTAATAATACTGGAAATGTCGTTATAATGCTCTGTTGTTTTCGAAATATATTTCTAGTAATAGATTAAAATGATGATATGATAACAGCAATTGAGATCAATTCTCATTAGATCAAGTCCTTTGTTTTTGTCCTTCTATTCTCTTGTGACGAAATGCCGCTCATGATTATTTATTATTGTGTTTTTAGATCAAGTGAACTTATGCATCACGCGATCAGATGGCAACTTTGCCCTTCGCGATGTCTTCACCTATCTCAGCTGTCGAAATGGCAAACAAGCCATCTTTTCATGTCCTTCTGGAACTATCTACATGCCGAAATTCGACGCATGCAGAATCGCAGAACAGCAAACATATAAAGGTAAGACAGTTAAATTAGATTTCTCGAATTGCACTCTTTTGTATTAACTATGGAATGTAAAATTCCGCTGATCGAGACTCTTTTTTCTTATGTACATACTATCTAAGCCTCTGCAGGATGTTTTTGAGTTTTGGATTACAGTTCTCTTCTGTTATTCTTCCTTGTAAATTTTCATTGGACGTCTTTTATCGACTAACATTATTCTATTTTTAATAGGATAAAAATTCGTAAAAATTCGTAATTTTTCTCAATTTTGACCTTCCTTGTTTTTTATTAGTTGCGTTGTTTGTTAGCCGTGCTCTGTGTCTAATGTTCCTCGTCGTTTCAAATGATTAATTTCGTTCTATGATTGTTACTTCTCGTCAGCTTCCTTCTGTGCTTGGCGCAACAGCGGGCAGTTCAGAGATCCATGGAACTGCGGACGTTTTTACTCGTGTTCCCATGGTTACACGTTCAACATGATGTGTCCTGCTGGTCTCGTTTACAATCCGATGAAGAACCAATGTGAATATCACACCATGATGCCCTGTGTTACTTTGAGAGGTAACTCAACTGCAAAGATTTTATATTTATTTTAATTTATATTAATTGTATCCCATTTAGTTGTTTTTACAAATTCTGAAATCTTTATTTGAACGAGGGAATAAAAGGAAGCACATGTTTTTTAAAAATGGTGCAAAAACAGAGAAGATATCTGTTCGTAGTGAAAGCTCGCGGGGAACTTTTCCCCCGTTCCGCCGTTGTCGTGTTTTCTGCTATCACTTATCAAGTACAGTCAAACCTGTATTAGTAGCCACCTATGTAGAGCAGCCACCTGTGTATAAAAGTCGCTCTTCGCAACCCATAATGACACTTTCAATAGAAATGAACCTGGACAGAAAGGCCACCTGTCTATAAAGGTCCCTTTTCTCAGGTCGCAGAGGTGACTGTTATAGACAGGTTTCACTGTATTTTGCTCCCCCGATGCCATTACTTGGCACAATATCTTGTATACAAGTATTATTATGATCTGTAAGAGTAATAGAAAATACGGTATGATAAAATTTAGCAGTTTTAATTTTAAGATAATTGTAACTTTTAAGTAGAATCATTACTAATTCGTTTATTAGCAATAGTTCTGAGGACGACTGATTTTAGATTTCAGAGTATGGTAGTATGTAATATTTTTTACTGTAGGTTTGCTTTTATTTAGATTAAACAACTAATTGATATGTTGTGCTTTTCCTGTGTTTCAGATCCACATGTTTCTATAGAATTAAAACAGAGCTAGAAAGCCACAAGGACATCACTGAGGTATTTGATGGTAGCCAGTTCTTTTCCAACCTGTCACTTGAGCTATATACTGTACCTCTAGTATAGATCAATTGCTCCTTTTTCACCATTAGTAATATTTTTAAGATGATACTGTGATGGTCGAGGTAGCGAGCCGAGAGAAGGAGGCGTGTTGTCAGTCGAACATCGTGTATTGGAATGCCAGTCCTGTCACACACCCATGGTGATGATCGAGGACTAGTTACCAGGATACCACAGATACCAAAAGGGAAATGAATTTATTAAAGACTTGAGGTTTTTCATCCGTAAGATTGATCTATTCCATAAGTTCTAGTTAATCGGAATTCGCTCTATATGATATTATAAGATTTGAGGGAATTCAAACTTCAATAAGTCGCAATGAAACAGTTTAGACTCCATTTGTTGATGTTTTCTCGAATTACCGACACAGTATTGCTGTAAACTCTTCTACCGACTACTGCTTCTTTTTATCGTGGAATATTTTCTTGTTTCAGATATTTGTTCTTTTTGATCCACGACGGCACAACATGTGACAGCATCATACGAAGGCATGATCGACGCATCGCGGCATGCGATGGTCGCGTGACTGAGCCGCACAAAGACTTCACCGCTACTTCTCAAGCTTGTCATGTGCCCTTGGTCCGCACCCCAACGTCACCTGCTTGACGACTCGCCCACCCATCTGGCGGGGCTATTCAACGAAGGGGACCTTGAACCCCGTTACTGGACCCTTGGTCATATTCACCCCATGGAGGCACAGACAAAGGAATTGTCCTACGCCTCTCAGAGCATACCCGCGACTTCAAAGCCGACGCTATTCAATTCACAGAAAGCTCGAAGACCCAACTGAGCCACAGTTTCATCCAACTGCTATAACATTCTCCAAGCGGATGTAGTAGATTGTCAGTTCTCGCAAACCATGTTCAATAGACAATTAAGCCTTTAATTAAGAACTGATTTTCAAAAACAAGTCGAGTAAATTAATTAAACAATATTGCAATGCATTATCATTGTCCTGTATTTAAGCTGATAATTGACTAGTAGAAGTCATGCGTTATTGATGGATAGAAGTCTAGTTGTTTGGTTTGGCATCTGCAGTACATGATCTGGTGCACAAACTACGCGCAGTCACAAAGTGCAGTTACTATCAACAGGAGTGCAAGTCTTTTATTTTAAGCTGGAATTGGCACATTGCCAGTTTTATATTTCCCAGCTGGCATTGCAAGTGCAGTGCATTGTACTCAAAGAATTTAGCATAATTGCAATTGCCCTCAGAGGGGTGAAAAGGGTCGGTTAATTATCAATATTCATATCAGGGCAGGTAAAAACTGCCGAGTTTGTCCTAGGAGTCCGAATTCTTTCTCGAGGAAAACAGCAAACGAGGCGCAGACGACCGCCAAGAGAAGCATAATGAAAAGAGGACTGGTGAAGAGGGATGAATCACTGTGCTCTGATTGGCTGGTTCTTTTGTATTCGGACGCAGTCGTCTCGCGGTCGTTGGACATGTCGTCTCCGTGGGGCGTCTGCGTGGCGTCATTGGCGACTTCGCTGTTGCTGTTATTGCTCAGATGCGACGTAGCTGGCGTTGAGTCGTCGTCGAGCGCCATTGAGGATCGCGAGCTGTCACAAGTGGGACCTTGTGGGAACTCCGTCGTCTCGAAGGCCTTGAGCGGGTCGGCGTTGGTATGGTTGGAAGAGGCGTTGCTGCGATTCAATGAGCTGGGCAAATGACTGTCGTCAATCACAGGCATGGAGAGACGGTTCTCTTGCCTCTTCAGTAACCGCACGCTCGGCGTTCTGGCAACAAACCACATGCACAAAATTAGCAATTTCCCAAACGACTACAAGGCCACATCAAAAGTACCAATCAGCCTAATGCATGTCATCATACATGCAATTTTGAGCTGCAATGGACAATCATCAGACTTGCTAATATTATGGAACAGAATGCGGATAAAAAAACGTTCAAAGCAAATTCATTTCTTAAAATACCACACGTGGCAGAGGTCCAACCCTCTTGGTATGCAGAAATGCATTAGCAATGAGCTTGGTCAATTGGCTGCTATGCGACAGAGACCATGTAATCACGTGCCCAGAATACTAGCCAATCAGAGTGAAATGAAGATGGCCCCTTCATGTTGTAATAAGCAACAAAATGCCTGTGGCTCATCGCACAATCTTCTGTCAATCGCTATTCTCCAACCGAAGTCGTCATGCTACTTAACATGCGTCAAGATAATTACATAGCAACTGATTATACCTTTCGACCGCTGGTTGAACTCGCTTGATTTGATCTCCTTCGGAATTCAGCTGCCGTTCCGTTTTACCACTGAAACGAGATAAAAGTACTGAGGCTATCACGATATGGCCTTGGATCACACGTGGTAACTTCATTGTGAGTCAGCCGTCGTTCGCGCTGGCACTTAGGCATGCCTTGGTCTGAGCCTCCTCGGAAAACCTTATTGAAAATCACTGCGCCTGAGCGCGCAAAAGATCTGTTTATTGGAAACCTCAAGTATTGGAATAAGTTTCCTAGGGATCAACTCTGCTCTTTCCTATAATATTCCCAATAATCGAATTTTCAAATCAATTGATAATGTTATCGGATTCAACTGCATGCGAGCAAATGTGCTATCTGAGAACAAGGGAGATCGTCCCACGACAAGACAAATCCCACTCGCTCAACAACATAAATATAATAGGGGATACGCGTTAATTGTCATTATTGTTTTTGTCCGTCATGTCGGTAGTGTTCTCGTATGTAGTATGTCTTCTTCTGCAGTCGAAGAGAGAAAATTGAACTCTCTAGCGCGAGACGAACTTCCGGGTCTGTGAAGGGAGACTGGGCCCATTGTCTTAACGCAGATTCGCTATTAGGGCTATGTTGGAACATGACACATTGTGGACAGTGTAAGTTGCGGGCGTCCTCACCTGAACCTGTACTTGCTGCGACGGAATAAATTGTGCGGTGACAAGACGTTCTTGCGAGGACTGCGGGCTTTCGGCTCATCGTCACTGCAAAGGTACACCACCAAAAGACGACCAGCAATCAATATGAATAATCTTACCACTTTGGTTGATCTGTGAACCATTTGGGATAAATGAGAGAACACAGAATAACCCTATAATATGGACGACTGGACGTACTTGTAGAAGGCAATGTGTTCCACTGTGCATTTCCATAAGTGCTTACACGCTGAGGAATCAGCCAGACGGAATGTGTAGTTGGTCTTCTGTTGGTAAATACGAAATGAACCAATGTAATTAAAGCATAACTAATCACTGTAGAAACTCACTTGATAACTAGCAACTATGTCTGAAACCTACCTTGTCAGCAAATATTTGGATATAGAACGATCGACCATCGTAGGTTGCCTTTAAAACCTCAACCCTGAGGATAAACAAGACAGAAATCAACTGCGAATGCTTTTAAAACGACTACATCAAAACATGTTTAGCTGAAAGGTAATTACTATATTTTATTGTAAATATCTGTGTAATATTTTTATTCAAAATGTCGCACAAAATTCCTACCATGAAAATCCAGACACTTTCTTGGCATCGCGTATCACTTGAATTCCATTTGGCGTCAGGCCAAGGTACAATTGTGCGTCATCAGAATCCTACAACATGAAAATATCAACAGATCAAAAGGCTACACCCGATGGATGAAGGTATAATATTGCTTAGTCGATAAGAGCTTGCTGCTGATGCAATGTGTCACTTTATAGATACAGTCAAACCTGTATTAGCGGCAACCTCTATAAAGCAGCCACCTGTGTATAAAGGCCACTCTTCATAACCCCAAAATGATATTTTCTATAGAAATCAACCTGAACAGAAAGTCCACCTGTCTATAAAGGTCACTTTCCTCAGGTTCCAGAGGTGACCGTTATAGACAGGTTTCACTGTATTAAAATGCAGGGATTTTTAGGAAGATCTTGCAGATGAGTTATATAAACTGGCAAGGTGTAGTCTTAGCAGCTACCCACTCTGCACGGATGAGGATCAACGCCATACAAGTCCATATTCTTTGCCTTCTCAAGAAAGCGTTGTTCAGATTGAGCAGGATTAAGACCCCTACGAAAGAAAAGAAGACAATGAAGCAAGCAGATACTGACATCGAGTACAAAATGTACCACATCAGCAACATCACAAGGTCCGTTGCACTATCTTCTAAGCATTGGAATATATATTTCACATGAATAAACAGAAGATTTTGGGTAAGGCACAAAGGAAGAGTGCTCGTACTGCAATGTCCTATGAATTTCTTCAATCCGCTCTTCCAATTTTTCAGTCTGCAATATAATAAATATGCTTACATATTGAAATAGATTTGTCAGCAGCACAATATTGCCATGAATACTGCCAGATGAACATGACAATACCTGTCTGGGTAATATTTTCAGTTCTTTCAGGTAATCACAAGAGAGTTCACCCACATTGTAGTCGCCAAGTTCAGCTGCAAATGAAGAGACATGATATTTGCAATGCACATTTATCTTGCCAGGATCACTTGGATCAACGGCTATTACTTACAACCCAACAATGGAAAGAATGCTGAACGAACGACAAAGGTCATTATTATAAGAAAAGTAAGAATGAAAACGTTTTATGGAGGAAAAAGTATTGCATACAAAGGCCACTGCTCACTTAACAAATACAGCTCACGTGGACATGTACTTGGAAAAAATGAAATATGCAAACAATAAACGAATAGAAGGCGTTGGATAAACGCACTTACGCTAAACGGTTAACAGATGAAACATCAAACCTTAGATAAAAAATTAAAATGCATGGTAGGTAAATTACTTGAAGATCAATCACTATAACATTATTTAAATCAGACATCAAGAAACAAATGCTAAATAGATCATGTCAATGAATGCTGAACATTTGCTAATTGTAATAGCCTTATTTGTCATGTATTAATTTTTTTATATATCAGGAACGAAAACCATATCTATAACTTTATCTAACTAATATTGATAATCCATAGGCTATGACTGCATCATCATCATCATCATTTATTCAAAATTCCAATTTGTTTACAGAAAAACTTTTTTACATGGAAGGTGAGATCACAGCAATTTACAAGTATAGGTCTAACAGTATATATATTTTTTTTGCATTTATATTTTCCTTTTTTTCCTTTTAAAACTACTTTTCTTGTACTTTTGAGACTTGACCCTTGTCCTGCTGGTAAAACTATTTAAATGAAGACTTGAAGTCGCTTCATCAAATGCTAATTGGTTGCTTGCTAAAGACTAACTATTTGATTGGTTATGTGTTGCTACTTTTGACCTGTTTCAAAACGTGTATACCCGTCAATAGCAGGACAAGGGTTAAACTATAATCTTGAGAGTCTCTGCCAGTCGCAAAATGAGCGGTGTAGTCAAAATATCACCAGCGAAACAGCATTCTTTCTGATCAGAGGTAGCACAACCACCGTGAAAGGTATGATCAAAGCAATCCACGCTTACCTTGCACAATGCAACCGGCCAAATCAGCAATATCGTTAAACGAGCACAACAATCTAGAATATGGAAATTAACCAAATAAATTAAAACTTCATACTTCATTTCTACAATGGCGGAGTAAATCATAAGAATAGTCATTTGTGATATTGATTAAATTAATAAATAAACAATTCTCCACAAATGTTGTATCATAATTGCCACATGATGTTTGGGTAATGCTAATTATGTTATACAGTGAAACCTGTCTATAAAGGTCACCTCTGGGACCTGAGAAAAGTAGCCTTTATACTAGACAGGTGGCCCTCCTGTCCAGTTTGATTTCTATAGAAAGTGTCATTTGGGGGTTATGAAGAGTGGCCTTTATACACAGGTGGCTGCTCTATAGAGGTAGCTGCTCATACAGATCTGACTTGAGCCTGTTGTAGTTACTTTTACAGTCACTGCATGTTCTAGCGAAAGTACGTTCTGACATTATTGTAAAACGGTTATGAACTGTTTTGGTCATGGCTAATGGGTTGACAGCATAGCCTACTACACTGTAAAGTATAAACACTTTGACTTTACACTTGTCTATAGTTATTGTTGTCTAATCTTTGAAAGTTGACTGGAGGGTTCAAGGAAATAATTTTTCAGGCAGCTAGGAATTTCCCATCTGATCAACAATTCACATTTAGTTTGAATCCCAGTGAATCAACAACAAGTAGTCAAATGACAAGAACTGATCAGCTACCAATGAACACACTTTATGGCAAAATTATTAATTGTGGGTAGAAGTTGGATCTGCAGCTATGTATCGCAGTACTTATCAAACAAAGTAAATCTATAGCCTAATGGACTAAATGTCAAATTAATCATGAGAAACATTAGTCAAGTTCCCACCAAATCCCCACCCCTACCATTAGTGTGCCCTTTCTGCACAATCTGTTATCGATAATACAATCCCAAACGGCTTCATGGCCCAGTGGCAGGAACGCTGGCTTTCGTTCCCTGGGTACGGGGTTCAAATCCCAGCCGGACCTGCAGCTTAGGCCATGTTGCTGCCCTGGTGGCAAGGGGCTTAATTGTAACGCGCCGTGCTGCACAATCAAAATCAGTGCAGAGGTGGTTTGAAACGTCCAACTAATAGTTCTAGCCAAGGGTGCCAGCCCTCGCAACGAGGGTGGTGGAACTCGTAAAAAATCCCCCTACGTACCTCCACCGTTCATCCAAAAAAGTGTCTGTCTCCATGTGTGGCAGTTAAAAATAAAAAACATAAAAAATACAATATCTCATTATAGGTCAATGTCTACCTGCCGTGAAGGATATCCCTTTTGAGTTGCAGAAACAATTGATACCTGAAAATTCAAATAGACATTGAGATACATCAATTTCAATTGCCATCTTTGAAAGCAAAACATTCACAAACAGCTGGAATTAGCTTTGTTACGAGTAGATGTGAACTGATGGTAACTTTTCAGTTTTCAACAATCGACACTTCAAATGCGGCTAACAATCAATTGTTAATTGATAAATCGGTGCTTACTGGTGTTTCAATTGATAATAAATTGTTTAGAATTACAATCCATTGCGCAAAAACATCAATACATTGGGTCCACCTCTAGTTATGATTGAATTTGACTAAAATATTTATCCTAAGATCACTACCAGAGCCTTCAAATTAACAGTGAATTTGCAAAGAATGTGTTTAACCCTTGTCCTGCTATTGACGTGTATACAAGCTTTCAAAACAGGTTAAAAGTAGCAACACGTAACCAATCAGATAGTTAGTTCTAAGCAAGCAACCAATCAGCAATTGGTGAAGCGACTTCAAGTCTCCATTCAAATAGTTTTACGAGCAGGACAGGGGTTAAGAAAACCACAACATAACAGTCACAATTATTTGATATCAAATAGCAATTTCAACTCATAACATCACAACAATTTCGCAAAACGTTTTCCAAACCTAGTGATCTCTTCTTGAAGTCGAACTGGGTCAGTTGGATAGAACTTGACACGAAAGAAGAACATATATGGCTGCCTAGTGTCTACAAGAAAAACAGCAACAAATTTGTGATCAAGTTATCAAAAACTAGAGAAACCAATCTATCATCCCAGTTTCTATCAGGGATTGAGAGTGCATACGCTATAGATTCACACTTTTACTCACAAGCGATTCAAATGAGTACCCAAAGAACCAATTAAAAGTAGTCACTTAAGACAGGTCGTCACTTAACATGGGCAGTAATTAACACAGGCGGTCACTCAACACAGGTGGTCACTTAACACAGGTTGGACCTATTACAATAACAGGCCATCACACAACATACATGCTGGAAGTCAACATTTTGCACAAGCTATAAGTCAATCAATCTACAACTTAACAAACAACATTTGGCAATCAACAATTCAAAGTGCATATCACATCAACAGATAAAAATATACAGAAATTATCCAGCAATAGAAGCAAGGGGCTCTTAAACCAATAATCTACTTTCGCAAAGCAGAGACTTTAAGTTACAAACATTTTGCTCTTGTGATTCCTTTCAAAGTGGACCAGATGGAACTCCAAGGACTACGGAAAATACGGTAGGCTTACTTACTTTTCAGCTGCTTTGAGACTTCTTTTTCCATTGCTAGCCAATGCTACATTAAAATCAATAGAACAGTTCTGTTAGTTCATAAAAACATCAACCATTTCTAGTAAAAAATTAGAAAAAGAAATTAAGCCTCAAAACAAGAATTCAAACAACTAGAACGGACCTGATACAAATAATGATCATCAAATGTCTTGAACGGGTATGGAAGTACGAAGTGCACAATATATGGCATTCATACGAGCACACAGTTCCATCTTATTTAGCTTACCCGCTGCTTATTATTATCAACAAATCGAAGTCCAAAGTAATCTTTTTCAGCAAGATCGAGGTAGCGGCAAACTTCATCAAAGATTGTCTGTCCATCAGTATCTTTCTATGGGAATGAAGATTAGAAATAACATAATGATCAAAACACAGGGCCAGTAACACAAAATATCGGATCTGGTCATATGGGCACTCTGGTTTCCAAAGCCGCCTAATTTAATTTATTTGCAACAGCAAGGGGTATCAACCAGTGTCTAATGTTGAATATTTTGCAAGCTATGAAAAAGTCGGTTTAGCCCTCCTAATGATAGATAACTTGGCTGAGTTGGCTCCTTGCTGAAGATGTATGGAATGTATCTAGGTTTACATGCTTGCAAAATTCTCAATCTTTCAATTCTTACAGTATTATACTCAAATATAAACAATTGAAACATATTATTATTTATTATCTACAGTCAACTCCGCCATTAACGGTGCGCTGGGGACTGTCCAAATTTAACTGTTATTGGCGAAATCCGGTATAGACAAACAATGAAAATGACGTGATCCTTTGTTTTATTGTAATATATCACAGCAGAAATCAGGTAACACATTACAGATAATGTTTGCGCAATTATTAGTTACGATTGATATACTACGTAATGGTTGTCTGTCGGAGAGATGAATGAGCCACGGACTCAATATCACCCTGTAATGCCATTCTGCAACAGAAGCATGGCTGTTCAAGTACAAGGAGATGACAGAATATGCGTTTATGACCTCGAAGCTGAATCAATATCATGCAAATTGATTTGGAGGGACTCAAAAACCGATAATTGCAAATTAGTTGTCGTCTGGGGCCAGAATGAAAAACCGAAATAGACGAAAAACCGTTATTGGCGACACCGGTATTGGCGGATATATTTAGCAAAGGCAGACCTTCAAGTAACAATCATTGGGACATCAAAAATTCACCGCTATTGTCGAAATTCCGGTAATGGCGGAACCGTTATTGGCGGAGTTGACTGTAGATATATTCAAGCACAAAGTATAAACACATTCACATTTTGGATTGTTGTTATCTATATCTGCTAACTTTTACAAATATGATCATGTGCTTTGGTAAGAATACATAGGGTACAGCGCACAATCTAATTATTATGTCAGAATTAAACCTCTATCTACAACTCTACCTATCTAATATTTCAAAACAACTGTTTCCACAATGTTCCTGAAAATTCTTGCAAGTTGTCCGAAAGAAGTGTTTTGTCACATACAAATCTCAAAATAGGCAACATGGTCAAGAGATCAATCAGTAGTTGTATACAAGGGTGAATTCTTCAATTTTCTTGCTATGCGCGGTATATGAATCCTTTTGTATCTGCGCATCCTCGAATAGTAAAAGATGGTAGTCCCGCCTGATTTCAACACATTAGATACTTGAATTAGTCAGATCGCCTGCTATGTAATTAAATCGATTGCACATAATTGTGCTGCTTTTATACAAGACGGCCGTAAATGTCATGAATTGATGAGCCTCAAAATCATACTGTAAATCACTCTGTTTTGGGTTTTACTAAAGCCCGGGGCAAACGACGCAACATTTGCACCCAACATCGTCCAACAATTGTTGGGCACGAAATGTTGCGTCGTTTAGCCACCGTGTTGGACGGTGTTGCATGGTGTTGGGACTTGTTGGATGTTGTTGCGCTGTTTTTGATTCAGATAAAAACATTTTCATGTTGGACGGAAGTAGAGGAATTTTTACGAGACTAGCACCTTTTAATGAAGCACGGCATCGTCTACGCAGGCGCAGTATGACAAACTAACGCACGTGGTGTGCTGTCGTGTGCCTCCAGGTCGGCAGCCCAGTGCAAATAAACAAATAAATA
>OFHS01003722.1:3184-15975 GCA_900245855.1 Calvadosia cruxmelitensis | reverse complement strand
AATAATTACAACTCAATATCAATAACTCGATATATCTCTCTCCACAAACCAATAAACTTACCAAAAAATCACATCTGTTGACGTAAAAAAGTGTAATCTCTCTGGAGACGAGCAAAGCACGTCCGATCAGGTTGACGGCGATTGATTGATTGATTGATTGATTGATAGATTGATTGATTGATTGATTGATTGATTGATTAATTGATTGATTGATTGATTGATTGATTGATTGATTGATTGATTGATTGATTGATTGATTGATTGATTGATTGATTGATTGATTGATTGTCGTATATTTCAGATATATCTACAAATCTTTGCAATATTGTGTTACAATAGTTATGTTATACATTTATACAGTTGTGTTATAATTTAGCAGTTAGTTTAAATTTTTGTTAGTTTCCCTTCTCGCTATCACTCCTGCAAGTCTGTTTTGCTGTGGCCATTTTAGTCCACATCTTCATTCAGGCTTTGCTGTCAGTATCGTGTCATAATAGGACTCGTAGTGATTGTATCTGTTGTTGTTATTATTCACTCCAAAGTGAGGCCGTCGCAACAGGTGACGACGACAATGGCGTCACTGGCATCGTGGCAAGAAGCAAATCTGTTGCAAAAATGTTTCAGAAATTGAAGGCCTCGATTCAAGTCAACGCACCGACCATGGCAACACCAAGTGAAGTCCAAGAGAGGTTCCAAGTGGTGTGTGCTGAAGCTGTCAACCTTGCAACATTATTTCACAAGGGCACTTTGCACTGCAACGCCAGCCTGTTCGGACAGAGCCTGTGTGACATGCAAGTAGCAAGCAGGTCAGGCAAGACTGACGTCGAGCAACCTTTCAGCAACGATGCCTCGCAATGGTTTGCAAAGAGCCTCGTGACATACTTTGCCCAAGCACTTGGTGTTTTACAAGTAAGACTATTGTTCCATGTACTAGGTTTTAATTTTTTATTATTGAAAGATGGTAAATCAATACGTCATCGTCAATTGTCTTCCTTGGCATTGCCAAACGACAGAATACAAAACAAATACACATGTCGGCTGGGCTGAGAGTCGAACCCGGGACGCCTTATTTGCGGCTACACCACACCAACAGTCCGACACAATAGACTTTAACCCTTGTCCTGCTCATAAAACTAGTTAAACAAAGACTTGAAGTAGCTTTATGGATTGCTGATTGGTTGATCACCAGGGACTAACTATTTGATTGGTTAGATGTTGTTCCTTTTGACTTTCTTTGAAAACGTGTATACACGTCAATAGCAGGACAAGGGTTAAACCTAAATTCAGCCCAAAATATCACTGTTGCTTGTAGCATCGCATATTGTTTGAGATGAAAGGATAATCAAGAATTAGGATGAAACGAAGCCTTCGTGGAATGCCATCTGTCATAGCACAGGGATCAAGTACAATTTATTTTGGTTATCCAAAAATAGAACAGGATAACGGATCAACACTGTAAGAACGTGACCCACAAGACCATGCTGGTATACTTGGATACAATTAATATAATTAATTTTGTCCTGAAGGTATTACCTACAATATTAAACCAAAATTATTTATATGATTTGTAATTTTTTGTTCTGCTGTACCTAGACAGACACAGAAGTTTCCTCTTTGTATGGCGATGTCAAGTTTTTATTTGAAAGATAATTTATTGATTATTTTTCAGTTCATTAGTCGTGCCCTGCACATCTTATCAATGTTCGTATTATTCTCATTGCGTCCTTCTTATTAGGAGCAATGTACTGTTGTGTTGCCAGGGTCACAATATGTCACGTGATGGCATTCCAATTATATGCATTGTTCCAATGTTGTTGCTTGTTGCTTGTTATTGATAGGATAACGATGCTGTGTCTAATTCCTGGTCGTCGTTGTTGAAAGCCACGAAGGACACGGTCATCACTCAGGTTTGCGAGTTGCAATGATTGAGATTATTAAGTATTAAGTAGGGAATCTTATCAGGGGAATTAATTTACGTTGCGGTATACACTGCTGTATATACGATTAAAACAAATTATATTGACATTGATTCTTAATGAGATCAATATTTATTTTGCTTCTATGCAACTGTAATTTATTCATTGTACACAACATTTGGATGAGGTCGACAAAACTTGCTTGTCTTAAATCATTGATCCGTTTTAGTGGCTAGGGTCCTGATGGTTTTTTTTCGGTTTCAGACAAAACAGCTCTTGTTATTTTTGATTTCTCCTCTTCGCAACTACAACATGCGTGTGCACGCCCTCGAACCCCTGTTGAGAGAAGGCAGCGGTAAAGCAATCCTTAGCACTCTTTGCCATGGCAACCCAACAACAAAGGTACTTGGCGTTTCTCTTGCCTGGAAGTTTTCAACGCACTCCTCTGTTGACCACTCTCTTGATATCTATACTTAGCTGATTGAAATTGGCATTTCCATTTCTTTGCAGCACCGGGAACGTTTTCTCACGTGTTTAAACAGTTGCTTGGCCATTCCTAAAGAGCAGCTGAAGACCGCAGAGAGTGAATTGTTGACTGAAATCGAAGAGTTCCTCTTGGCTTGTAAAATTGATCGTGTTGAAACATCCGATCAGCAATTGTACCAAGATATCCACGAGGTATTAGACGATCGAGGCATGCGTGTGTTTCACTGGTTGCTGTTCGACCAGCATGCCTTGTTGATGGCATCAGATCCTATCCCCCTGTTGCACATCACACAAGTGCATAAATATATAGTTGATTGGATGACTATCTCTGAGTTGCCTGAAACAGGATTTGATGTTTTGTTGTTGACAGATCAAACTACGAAAACAAAACCAATCAAAAGCAAAGAGGAAGGACGCCTACAAAAAGTGAGTTGCTTCATCACTCGATGCTCTCTGTAGGATTGGTTCTTTCTCTCTCCTTCTTTTTATTTGTGAAACCTAGATTAACGGCCACCTCCATAGAGCAGCCACTGTCTATTAAAGCCACTCTTCATAACCCCAAGATGACACTTTCTATGGTAATAAACCTGGACAGAAAGGCCACCTGTCTATTTAAAGGCATATTTCTCAAGCCCCGAAGGTGACCATTAAAACAGGTTTGCTGTAGGTTTAAAAAGCTTGTTTGTTTCCATTTTGAAGGGTCAAAGACTCCCTCGAGCGCCTGAGCCAGCAGATTGCTGGGAACGGCCTCGAAGTGACGAAGGTCGTCGTTGAAGAGCAAGACAGACAGAGGCAGTGTCTACTGAGATACGTACGCGAGGCCGTCTCCAAACAGGTGGAGGTCAAGAAACTCTGGAAGAAGCTTGTCCAGCGACTAACACAGGAGCGGTACGTATATAGCACGAATGCAGAAGAGATAGTCAGCTCCGGATAATTGGATATCCAATGAGATCCGTAGTTTATTAGATTAAGTAAATATCGGAGAAAGTGAAAAAACGCTTAACCAAGCTGGAAAAACGTCTGGTTTCTGATAGATATCCGACTGGTTTAGATGTCGCATAAAGCTGGATCAAATTAACCGGACTAAACTGAAATTCGTTTAAGACGCATTTGATTGGCATTCGTTGACCTGACGCCTCTTTCTGTTGTGTCTTTCGCATGACGTAGTGCACCGTGGTATGACGGGAAATACGTCGCAACGTCCTGGAGACTGGATCCAACCGAAGGTCCGTCAAGAATGAGGAAAAGATTGGAGCGGTGTTTTGTGGAAATTCCTGAGAAATTCTTCCTGCCTGAAGTGCGTCCAACGAGTGAGTATTTATTCAAGGGAGCTTCGGGATAGATTCGATTGTGTCAGAGAGAGGTCAACTTCAATAGGAGGCGATTGTGACATTGTCAAGCCCAGAGCCCTAACCCAATTCCATCAGTCCCTAGGAGCTACGCGAGTCCGCTTATGTAACTGACGATAATTGGAACATGTCTACCAGAGCCCCCTGTTTAAAAGAATTGTGACATCTGTTGATTTCATGGCTGCAGATCTCTCTTTTAGATGGATGGCTCTTGCCAAGCCCTCGTCCTTGTAGTGCTATCTGAGACCCAAAGAGCGAGGACGCATAGGACAAGATGCCAAGCGCTATCATTGGTTCTATCTTCTTTATTTCCTACAATCACAATGCAAACATGCTATACGATATGAAACAAATCCTGTCCTACACAATTTAGTATTGATATGACTTGATCATCGTTGTTTGCAATTATAATCGTTAACGAAGCCCTTGAGCTTATGGTTGCATTTTACGGTATGAAGTAGTGCATTACTCGTGAAGTCATGTGGAACTTGACTGATCACAAAACGATTACTTTGATGCATTTTTATCTTCGATAATGGAATTCACACCATCTCAGCGTTACAACCGATTTTTTGGCAATGCCAGTCTGTCAACACTTTACCTGGCTACGAATTAACTTGAATGAAAGGATTTTTTCTTTTTCTAGTAAAACGTGCCATGTTTGGCAACTGCTACTTGCATGTTTTGTATTTGGTAGTAAGGAACGAGTCAAAATATAAACATTGATCGATTGATTGATTGATTGATTGATTGATTGATTGATTGATTGATTGATTGATTGATTGATTGATTGATTGATTGATTGATTGATTGATTGATTGATTGATTGATTGATTTAAGCAAACCTCCATTGCAGCAGACTTCCGTCGAAATTTCGATTTCATTAGAAAGTGCTGTAGATGTCAGTCAAGTGTCAAGACTTCAGCATCCTTACTTTTGTCTATTATCCTTTGTTTTTATTGTCTTTTCTTCCAGCGGGCAATACGATAATTCACTATCCGTTATTTTATTATCGGTCTGCAAAATATCGGATTAATCAATGTTGATACTGCTCGTTAGTCGTTCTCCTTTCCTGTGCTTTCCAGAATGTTGTGCGGTGAGTCTGCCGTTGGCCTATCTGTTCACGAATGGCAAAGAGGACGACCGACCCACGTGTTACACCTTCAGGACAAACGACACGATCAGGTAATCATGGTAACCACTTGCGTAGCTGGTGGTTCTTGTGTTGGAGCATAGTCAATGTGGTTGGAGGTTGGTCTACGATTCCAACATTTAGAAAGGAAAAGGGCATTGATGATCAAAGGCGGTCGACTGACCCAGTGACGTCATTTGCTTCTATTCCAATTGCATGATTGTAATGTGTGTGGTTGTCATTCGTCTTCCAGGTACCTTTACCATTGTGTGTGGGTCACACCTGCAACGAAAACAGGAGGCGAAGTGCTCATAGGTAGGCCAGATTGCTGCTATTAACCTTTGTCCTGCTCGTAAAACTAGTTCAATGAAGACTTGAAGTCGCTGTATCGATTGCTGATTGGTTGATCGTAGGGACTAACTATCTAATTGGTTGTATGGTGCTACTTTTGACTTGTTTGAAAAACGTGTATACACGTCAATAGCAGGCCAAGGGTTAACGAAATTAACAAAACAAAAATGCAGCCTTGGTAACATTAATTTACGCTCAATTATTACTAAATATTACTTTGTAGGAGAGACGCACATGTATTTCGTCGGTGAGGAGTTCCTTTCAGATCAAAAGATGACAATCGTGAGTGCAACATGGTTGACCCATCATTTGTATGTGGTCTCGTTTTGTACATTTCTATTACAAGCCTCGATTTCTTGCTAGGTTCCCACATCCGAACGAGACAACATTTCGATATCCTGGCGCTACGAGGAAATCCGCGAAATCTTGAAAAGGCGTTACTCACTGCAGGTAAGGATTTTGGCTCCGATCTTTCTGTTAGTTTCTCAAATTGAGATAGGTAGTGATCTGAGATACAGTCAAACCTGTATTAGCGGCCACCTCTATAGGGCAGCCACCTGTGTACAAAGGCCACTCTTCATAACCCAAAATAATACTTACTATAGAAATCAACTTGGACAGAAAAGCCAACTGTCTATAAAGGTCTTTGTTCTCAGGTCCCAGAGGTGACATTTATAAACAGGTTTCACTGTAGTTTAATCGCTGGATAAATAATGTTGTGACAAAATTCAAGTCAAGTCATGACGCACCGCTGGATCCCCGTGGTCATAAGCCCTCAGGTAGCAACACAGCGACGGATCACTGTACGCCTTGCATTCGATCCTTGTGCATCGCAAGCCATGCACGTTGAAATTGGTTTATGTGCACGATGCCTTGTCCTATGAGTAGCAGCAAGGATGTTTTTGATTCACCACCCACCCATTCCACTGATTAGTAGAAATTTTAATCATTCCACTGCTTATCAGTGTGACTGGTGCTTGGTTGCGAACGAGACAGGTTCCGTATAGCTTCGCCTTCTTGTGATCGTTGGCTTACAACGGGTACCTTACAACATGACAACTCCCATCATTCAAGCACCGATGCCAAACTCTCCCTTAATTTGCAAGGAGTTGTACACAAATGTACGTGTCATGCAAGGTTCTTGGCATTCTGCGATCCGCGTAGCGGGACCAATTCAGATAAGATAAACTACGACATCAAATAGAGTTGTTGGTTCTGACTGTAAAGCGAACATGTTTACTCTTAGGCAATGTTTTTTTCTATCTGATGCCACTTGAATGTGGCATTCACTGGCTTTATTGCTATCTGTTTTCAGGACAACGCCCTTGAGATATTTCTCACGACAGGAAGAACATTTTTGCTATCGTTTGAGTCGGACAAGGCAAGTAATACCCACAGTGAAGTCTGCCGTTGCAGTTCTCCAACAACCCTCCTTAAAGCGACCACCTGTCTAAAGAGACCAATTTCTTCCATTGTTCCGCAGTAAGGTTGTGTAGACGATACATTGAACCCCTAAAAAGCGATTGAATTTGTGTTGAGTTTTCATTTGCCTTTTCATAGTAATGTTATCCCTTTTAGATATTGCAGCTGGCTTAACTTGCAGCAGACTTGTCAACTGCTCAACTAAGTGAACGTTCCTTCTTGTCAAATTATGTTGAACGTTAATTTCTTTGAGTCATTCTGTCTTTCGTATTCCAAGATATTATTATTTTTTGTTTTTCCTTGTGTAGAATCGCGATGAGGTGTACGAGCAATTGATTTCGAGGGAATTACCGAATCGAATTACGAGCACGTTCGATTTGACCACGTTGACAAACAGGTATGGTCGGATGGTAACTGCTTGCCTTGGTGCTTCGTCGATGAAACCCGTCGTAACTATCGCTTGTATCTTACACACACTCGTGTAACTAGCCACCTGTCTTGAGCGACCAGAAGACAACAAGCCTTTCCTTAATCGATGCTTAATTTAGGTTTAAAGTTTTCCCGCACGACATTTTGCTTGAGTGGAATTGAACTCTAGATGCTGCAGCTCTCAATGAATTCGCTGCAATTGGAACTTTGAGCTTCTAGCAATTTTTTTCGATCACTCGTAGTGTATATATTTTAAAGAGGAAAGCTGGTAAAATAAAATATAAAAGCCATTTGTAAATGGAGTGAGGTTCTGCTTTGTTTGATCGATTTCTCAGTTGGATCACGAGCAGGCAAATGTGACATCCCTCGCAGATCGCCGAGGGGTTTTATCATTCGTTTTCTTTTTCTATTTTCAGATGGCGTGAAGGCTTACTGTCCAATTTCGAATATCTTACTGAGTTGAACAAGCAAGCTGGCCGCTCATTCAATGACCTCATGCAGTACCCAGTCTTCCCATTCATCTTGTCTGATTACTGTAGCAACAGCCTCGATCTGAATGACCCTGCCTCGTTTCGGTATGTATGATTTCTGCTCGAGTGTCGAACTGTATGAGGAGAGACCAAATGTTCTGTTCGCCTTGTTCAATGACCGCTTGGATCACTCCTATTGTCTAAGCGCTGGTGAAATGTCAAGACAAATCTGTTTGCTTTTCACAAATATTACATGAGAAAATGAAGGCCATTAAATCATTTCTTTTCTAAATTGTCTTCATGATTTTTGTGTGTTTTTTTATGGCAGAGATCTGACAAAACCCATCGCAGTGCAAAACCAAGACAAAGCCGCGCGCTACTTGGAGAACTTCAAGGTCAGCGAAACGACAATTTCTTTGCATTTCGCAAACAACTAATAGACCTTTTCACGAGCTACCATTATGGGACTGACCAGAGCATTTTGGGGCATGTTGACTGCCTGAAATGGCGAAGAGGCTGTGTTTCTGACCCATAATATTAACGTGAATTATAGTTTTAAGGAAAGTAGCACCGCTGAATCAAATGCAGTATTCTCCGTATTCCGATATCAGAGACACCTTCCCCATAATGCACTTTCCTTTTCCAAAATGGTAGCTTGTGTCTATTGTCGACGTGAATGAATTTGCAAGCACTCTGTCGAAGGCCTTGCATGAGCTGCTAGAAGCGTTTGTTTTGATGTTGGTCTAGGTTTTACAGCAGTGACTAGTTCATACTTCCGGCATCTCACATGCACTATTTGCATGGGGAGGGCTTTACCTTGTCAAGCTTTGAATTCTTACGACTCACTGGCATTATTCACCTATTTCAACCTGTCTTAAGCGACCACCTGTATCAAGGGACCATTGTCTACTAGTTTATTGGGCAGTTCCGACCGGTTTGCCTGTATAGTGAACATTGCTTATTTATGCAAATCGGATATATGAAAATCTGTTTATATGTAAACATTCTTCTATGAATTCTTAAGCAGATATGTGCAAGATCTAAGTGAATCTTTTGCCTTTACTATAAGTGTAGGCATTGCATGTTTTATTGTGAGTCCCTTTTCCCTGCCCCAAACTGAATTCAGCCCCCGGACATGACACCATGATCTGCCATTGTGTTGCAGTGGTTGAAAGACGAATACGAGAAGATGAAAATCACCGAGCCTGAATTGGCCACGAAGCCTTATCACTACGGTTCGCATTACTCGAACAGTGGGACTGTTTTGCATTTCCTGGTTCGACTGCCTCCTTTCACCGGCATGTTCCTGCATTATCAAGGTGAGGCTGGTTGACGGAAGTAGCTTTGCAGAGTTCTAAGAAGAATTCTCGCTATCGGTTTTGCGTCCATTTGTTTGCTCACTCCCACATGAGCAGTCAACCGGTATACAAATCTTTATTTGTAACATCTCAATTCATTTTAATTTCAATTTATTCGTCTCAAATTTTCTTTCAAATTATTTCTCAAATTTTCTTTCAATTTATTTCTCAATTTTTTTTTCAATTTATTTCTCAATTTTTTTTTTCAAATTATTTCTCAAATTTTCTTTTAATTTATTTCTCAAATTTTCTTTTCATTTATTTCTCAAATTTTTTAAATATATTTCTCAAATTTTCTTTCAATCTATTTCTCAATTTTTTTCATTTTTTTTCTCAATTTTACTTTCAATTTATTTCTCAATTTTTCTTTCAATTTATTTCTCAAATTTTCTTTCAAATTATTTCTCAAGTGTTCTTTGAATTTATTTCTCATTTTTTACAATTCATTTCTCAAATTTTCTTTCAATTTATTTCTCAAATTTTCTTTCAATTTCTTTCTCTTTTTTTTTCAATTTATTTTCTCAAATGTTCTTTGAATTTATTTCTCTTTATTTTTCAATTTATTTTTCAAATTTTCTTTCAGTTTATTTCTCAAATTTTCTTCTCGCCGTGAGACTCTTTTTACCGATGTACTTTTTCGTGTTGTTCAATGGATCACTGTTGATCATGGATGATGTTACCTTCTGCAGACAATCAATTTGACATTCCCGATCGGACGTTCCATTCGATGCACGTGGCGTGGCATCTGTCGTCGTTCGCCAGCTCAAGCGACGTCAAAGAGCTCATCCCTGAGTTTTTCTTCTTGCCAGAGTTCTTGGAGAATGCCGAAGGTGCGTTATTCACGCTCGTTGCTACGTTATCTTCTATCTATCGTAGGCTATACATCCGTAGAAGACTGATATTATGACGTAATAATAATTGACAAAGGAACAAAGAAGACAGACCATAAAAATGCAAAACCCTTTGTTGCCCTCGTCACGTGATTGCCTGATTGATACATCTGGCTAATAATAATAATAATACAGACGGTCCTCTACATGAAGAGGCCTTCCCTCTTCCTCTAAATGCACTTACTACATAAACTACGCCATGAATCACGGTCAGACGCGGATGACAACGTAACACCAAAGAAAGACAAATCAGCATTCAATACATCACCATACAATACCACCCTGCTGTGTCCTTGGCGGCGCATCTGGCTAGCACTGGTTAATTGGTTATGCACACTATAATACAAAGCTATATTCGCCAACTGTCATCTTAGCTCAAAGCGTATTTCTTAAATTTCGCTTTATCCGACTCATAAGACACACTATGTTGCTCAGTTACTCCTGCCACTCGATCATGGGGTTACCTCACTAGTATGATATTCATCATCATCATCATCATCATCATTCATTCATTCATTCATTCAGTTATCCAATCAGATACAATTTCTGTTTTTCATTGAGCTGAGATCACAAACTAAGACATCATAATATATTTTTTTTCCTTTTTCTTTTTTTTTCGTTAGTTTTTGCCTAAAATATTCTTTCATAATTGAATTGAATTGATATTGACGTTTTATTGTTGCGTTATTGAAACAGGCTACCAGTTTGGTTGTCGACAAAATGGTGCTCAAGTCATGAACGTCACACTACCACCGTGGGCCAAAGACGACGCCCGTCTTTTCATACTCGTCCACCAGCAGGTCAGTGCAGGAAAGTTCGTTGTGACACTTATTACTTCTTCACATGGCACCTGAAGTCGTTGTAGACTGCAGAGTACTTGTCACAGAATCCTTGACCTTCAACGTTCATTCTGACATCGGGTATATAAATTCGGTTGTAGTTCAATAATGAACCATTGTCCTGCTATATGTATACACGTTTTCGAAACAAGTCAAAGTAGCAACATATAACCAATCAGATAGTTAGTCCCCTAGTGATCAGCCAATCAGCAATTGAAAAGCGACTTCAAGTCTTCATGTAACTAGTTTTATGAGCAGGACAAGGTTTAATTAAAGTGCTCATAAGCACCAGAATTGTTGTTGCACATAACAGGACAAACGAAGATGGGGTTAATTCTGTTGTAATTCGATTTCATTTGCTTTTAATTTCTGTTGCTTTGCGATAACAGGCGTTGGAATCTGATTTTGTATCTCAAACGCTGCACCATTGGATTGACTTGGTCTTTGGTTACAAGCAGACTGGTCCTGCTGCCGTGAAGGCGATCAACGTATTTCACCCTGCGGTAAGTCAGCTTGGACTGCTCCGAATTTGTGTCGAAGCCCTTGCCTTCCGATTGTTGTTGTTGTTTTTGTTGATGTTGTTGTTGTTGTTGTTGACGCTGGCCTTAAATGGGTAATATGTACTGCATTGCCTTTCAGACGTACTTTGGTGTTGATGTTGGCTCCATTAAAGAGCCGATCAAGCGATCTGCCCTTCAGACCATGATTGAGACATACGGACAGACGCCCTGTCAACTCTTCAACGCGCCACACGTCGAAAGATCCATTCGACCGACCTTCTCGCCGCTGACCGACATGCTACCGCTGGCCATGGAGTCCATCATCCTCTCGAGTTCCTACAAGGACGTTGCCAAGCAACACGACAGGAAGGACGGTGCTGACTCAGGAGAAGGTGTGTCATGGCGCAAATATATTTTGCTGATTTCTGGCAAGTGAGGTGATGTGATGGCTAAGATATCTGGCTGCCAATCAGGGGTTTGGGGGTTCGACACCCTGCACAGCCAGTACATCCATCCGTTGCGACTGTAATGTTGTTTTATGTGTTAAGGACTCCAGTGGAGACAAAGCTTCAACGTGCTTGGGTCACACTAGTAAACAAGAAGGCATTTAAATCTAGATTGATTGGCATTGATAGGATTTTGATTTGAATTTGATATAATATTTGCCATCAATAAAACATCAATGATAGGCAAATACAGGTAAGATATCTTAGCTGCATTGCTTAGGTAGGAACTTAGCAATTACCTGTTTGCTAAAGCAGTGGGATAGTTACAAATCCGTTTCATTGTTGATGTTCGATTGTCTATCCAGATTGCCGTTCTCCGTTGGCTGATGTAAGTGGTCTGTCGTGGGGCTCCTACTGTGGCTCGCCAAGTGAGAAGACACCCATCGTGCAATGGGTACAGACATGCGACTATGCCGTCAGGGATCTCGTCTCATCGCCAGATGGCCTACTCGCCTTTGTCGTGCACGACAATTGCACGCTGCTCTTCCCAGACAGCAATAACGAAAACAAATCGCTTGGTAAACTGACGTGGAACAACGGTGACGGATTCGCCCGCGTCTGCAGTTTCAATTCGTCACCGAAAGAGTCCCTCTTCGACCCCCTGAGACCGGACAAAGTGGGTATTGTATTGCAGAAGGACGTTGAATACCAAAGTAATGCGTAACAGCGATCGATAAGTACAGTCAGGCCCAGGGGTGACGCCAGGGGTGTCAGGGAGCTGTAGCTCCCCTTCGGTGAAACCTAGCCCCTCCATAGGGGAGTCTGCAACTGCTCTGTCGGGTGAATTAAGCTCTGAGTATCTCGGCCACAGCCTCGTCTAATCCAATCATTATTTGCTGGATGAAGCCAGGTGGCAAGTTAATTGCGACATATATTGGCACTCAGAAATGCGAAATTGCTATGGATTTCAATGTCTCATAAGCATTTGCACACCTTTAGCATTGTTGTGTAAGGCAAAGGGAACACGTTGCAGTTTTGCGCACTATATTGCTGTTCTTGCTGTATTTGACAACAAATGCGCTTGTTGCAATTGAAACAGGGATATTGCTGAAAACAACGTCTGTCTGTCTGTCCGTCTGTCTGTCGATGATGATGACGATGATGATGATGATGATAGTAGATATATTTCAAGACATATAAACG
>OFHS01003721.1:0-15975 GCA_900245855.1 Calvadosia cruxmelitensis | reverse complement strand
ATTCGCATCCATGCAGCTCCCACCAAACCAAGCACCCATGCCAAACAACTTATCTATGGTGATGAGTTTAAAAGGCCACCCTTCATAACCCCAAAATGACAATTTCTATAGAAATCAACCTGGACAGAAAGGCCACCTGTATATAAAGGTCATTTTTCTCAGATCCCAAAGGTGACCATTTTAGACAGGTTTCACTGTAATATCGTCCGCCAGTGTGCGTGTTGTTCGTCACCTGCTGTGACTTTGATGTTTCTTTGTAAGGTTATAATAATAATAATGAACTTTATTGGCATAATCTCGCATTTAGCTACAAAGCCGAATGGCAACGTAGTTACCACGGATGGTACGTTTTATAAAATAACGAGGTAAAATCTAACATGAGTATTGTTCATACACATAAATCTGTGTAAAGGTGTAATATATGTGTTGTTCCGGTGTTGTTGAGATTAGATTCAGCGACCGCCTCGTCCAACGACTTTCGCTATCGCTAAATCTAATCTCGACAATACCGGAACAACACATATATTACACCTTACAAAGAAACATCAAAGTCGCAGCGGGTGACGAACAACACGCACACTGGTGGACGATATTACGATATTACAATTACAACAGATGCATTCTCAGCTGATGTAGCTGCGCTTATTAATTCTGTGTTATCAAAGTGGTTGATTCAAACATAATTGATGTTGTATTGTTTTACAGTGTAACCCGCTTAAGCGCAATAGTAATTTGCCAACGATATCCTTTGCTCTTATTAGGAATTCTGCTTATCAGGAATCGGTTAAGAAAGTTTGTACTGTACGTATTAATTCGGCAAATAGCAAATTGTTTGCAGATAAACGGGTTTTTGGCTTATCCGATTTGCGCTTAAACGGGTTATACTGTAATTAAGGGTTGCTATATTTGTCACAATGTGACTCTGATCGTTCCATTCCAGGCAACTTCAAGAAAGTGTCCATCCAAAAGAAAGACAACAACTACTCTATGGACATGCTGTTAGTCTGTAATGACAGTGAATTCCAGACACATCTGACAACACTTTCCAACATTGTAAGTTTCATATTGATTTCTATGTTTTGCCCTGTCGAATGAATTAACCCTTGTACTGCTCATAAAACTAGTTAAATGAAGACTGAAAGTTGCTTTATCGATTGCTGATTGGTTGATTGCCAGGGATTGACTATCTGATTGGTTTTATGTTGCTACTTTTGACTTGTTTCGAAAACGTGTATACAGGTCAATAGCAGGACAAGGGTTAAGATGCAAGGTAAAAGTGTGGCATAGGTATATACTATCCGGTTATTCACTAGGTTAATATCATGCCATGAGTTAGACCATGGTGGCTGCCGAGCAGATATGGTTCCTGCATCCACAATCTTGCAGAAAAAGCGACTCGGCCTGATCGGACATGCTTTGAGACGACCTAACACTCCGCTAGCAATCCTACTGGACGATTGAAATCAGCCAACGGAGCCTTTCAAGGTCGGGGGTGCCCAGTTGAAAACGTTTTATCAACAAAACCAAGAGGACCTTCTTCGCATAGGACTACAACCTCGCGATGCAAAGAAGGCTGCACAAAACAGGCACCAGTGGAGCAAACTTGTCAAGCAATGTTGATTTTATTGTAAATAGCACTCAATCTCATTTCATTTTATTCATTTATTTTAATTTTTATATTTTTAAATTGTAATGTTAAATTTCCCACACTTAATTACTTGTTTACGTATACGCCCTAAACACCGCTTTGATTTTATAACCTATTGCAATGTACATAACGCGTATTTGCACCTTTGGTGCGATGAACGTCAATCATCATCATGGTGGCTGTCGCAATACAATTTTCCGGTAATGCTTCGATCTACAGCCGGATTTGTTGTGCATGTCAAAATGCAGCTTTTCAAGTTCGTCATGCATTGAAAGTGTCCTGCTGTATATAGTCCAGAGGCATGGCCATTGACAGCTACGCTTGGTGAAAAAATTGCCACCAGACACACAACAACTGTGAAAATGCGGTTCGATTATGATATCAGAGGCATGGCACACCTTTTATGCTCACTATCTAGACATCATCTGTAACAAGGACTTAATCCTCTTATTTTATAATGCGAATTGTACTTTTGAACCAATTAATGCAATATGAAGGGTTTTATGCAAATCTACTCTTCACTTTTGACCATGTCAACTGATAGTCAACATTATGATTTTTATGTCAATTTCTTGAATTTGAAGGACTTGGATTTGTCAATCATGATGTTTCAACAACAAATACAAACAGAAAAGCAAATAGCGACAGACACCGATGTCATCCTTGAACGGTAAGGCTAAGGCACACTTGCCATTGCGCATGATGCTTGCAATGCCATTACACAGTAGGCTTATCCATCAACCAATTTACCAATCAAAGTAGGTCTGCTTTTGCCACCCTGAAGCATATAAGCTGCACTGGAACAAATGTTGCTTTTGCTTGACCATGCTGATTGTATCACCTGTCTTGAGTTGTCACCTTCGCCAAAAGACCACTCTCAGGTAGCCTAGTCCTATAGGGGTTAAAGCCACAGTCAAACCTGTATTAGCGGCCACCTCTATAGAGCAGCCACCTGTGTACAAAGGCCAATCATGTATTAGTGGTCACCTCTATAAAGCAAGCTAGTTGACTTGGTACTTGCGTGGCAGAACCATTTGCCTTGTTGTTCCATGTCACATAATTGTGATACAGTATAACCCCGCTAATATCACCTCGGTTAATATCACAACCCGCTTAATATCACTTCAATTTGAGAACCAAGCTCAATCAAAATCAACTATTTGTACCCTCTTATTATCACGATTTTTGAATGGAAAATCATAGTGATATTAACGAGGTTTCACTGTACAGTGAAACCTGGCTATAACGGTCACCTCTGGGACCTGAGAAAATGACCTTTATAGACAGGTGGCCTTTCTGTCCAGGTTGATTTATATAGAAAGTGTCATTTTGGGATTAAGAAGAGCGGCCTTTATACACAGGTGGCTGCTCTACAGAGGTGGCCGCTAATAAAGGTTTGACTGTAACTGGTTCCTGGATGTCTATGATCAATATTCTGTCCATAGTATGCATGCTTCATTAGCAATTACGCAATCATGTATCCAAATCCAATGATTTCCGCTTATGTAATTTTGATTCAATTTTTGTTAAGGTCGGGAGATACAAAGTCAATCGTCGACCGATTCAAGCAGCGTCTAATGATGTGTCAATCAATGGTAGGCCTAAGGGTCATCACTTTCTTGTTGCCGTTCATCACAATGTTGTTATTATTTAGTTACCGGTAGTAAGCTGTTAAATACAGTGTTTGCTTGTTGTGTTTTTGGGTGGGATTATTATCAGAAAATCAAGAAGCGTCGTTTGCTGGAAGGTGCCAATGCCATCGATGCCTCTCAGATTGTTTCAAAACCCGGAAAACCACATCGCTTTAAACTTCGCGAGAGTGCCACATCACAAGAGTTTGAATCTATGTCAACTGAACAGCTGCAGGTGAGACATGCAGAGAATAGCTCAATGCTTCTTTGTAGCCAATGTGTATAGTTGACGGATGAAGCTGCTAGTGAAAAATTCATACTTTACATGTAATTCATAGCATGGTGTTTTGCAATATATCCTACCTATAGCATTTAATATTAATTGCATCCTTCGTTTATATGTCCGAAATATTCTATCTACATTGGCTAGATTTTGCTTCGTCTTCTTTCTTGGTAAACTTTGTATATTTCTTCTGTTTGTTGGACATTTTCTTTTCTTGCCAAGGATTTGCTTCGCTACTATCGTTACAAAGTGGACCCAACACTCGATAAAAAAGCCCTGTTGGTGCTTTTACTCAACGATCTATTGGAACAGGCTGACGGCGAAGAGGGAGACTGGGAACCACCCCAATTCAACTCTATCCATTGGCACACACCTGTAAGAGCAGCCGATTTAGTTGATCTGTCGCCTTTCGTGTTACAATTGAACCCGATTACTTTAATGGATTGTAATTGGTTTTTGAAGAAATATTTACCGGTAGTTTTCTAAAATATTGAATTAATCGGGATCCCTTGAATTGGTTTGAATTGTAGGCCTACTATTGCCGTAATTAGAGCAGTTTCATATTTGTGGCTTTCTGGCTTTGTTGTCTTACTTTAGACCAGCATTGACGAGAACAAGGTCTCTACCTTGTGTGATGATGAGCAGTACGTTGCCAACCGAGTTGATTTTCAATCATGGGATCCGGTAAGTGTTTCTTCTGCCAATGAAATACAATTAAGTATGATGCCTCGTTACCTCTGCTGTCAGAACGTGTTTTGTAAAAAAACCTAAGTTGTATTGTTTTACTAATATGCAATTTGTATGTTTAATTGGCAACCCTTTCATCAAGTGATACAATAGGCAGTGAATTGCCTATGTTTCCAACTTGAGAAATGTATTGCTTAGACACCCTTTCCCTGTTTAACCTACACTCAGTGAATCTG
Organism: Calvadosia cruxmelitensis; assembly: GCA_900245855.1. Classification (NCBI taxonomy): domain Eukaryota; kingdom Metazoa; phylum Cnidaria; class Staurozoa; order Stauromedusae; family Kishinouyeidae; genus Calvadosia; species Calvadosia cruxmelitensis. Next base: position 11,490 of record OFHS01003721.1, on the reverse strand, counting down.
ATTAATTGTGCTCACAATCAACACTTGATGGCAGCGGATTGTTGTTTTGTTGAAGAAAATTAAATTCTATGATAGTTAGTATAATTATTTGTGCTTAGATGCTGCCTTAAGGTTGAAATTCACTTAAACCTGTCTATGATGGTCACCTTTGGAACATGAGAGAATCAACTTTTATAGACCGGTTCCTTTCTGTCCAGGCTGATTTCTATAGAAAGTGTCATTTTGGGGTTATGAAGAGTGGCCTTTATACACAGGTGGCTGCTCTTTTGAAAATTGCCATCACAACCCTCTGACCTTTTAGATGACCTTATTAGTCTGCAAGGAATTTGATCCTCTTGCCGTCCAATTTACTCACAAGGGATGCATTTGATTGAGTTTTTCATATTTCTGTAACAATTTTGCCCTCAGTCTGCTCTGCTGACAGCGATGTACAAGAACACGATCATTGGCAAGGAAGCTGTTGCTGCTGAGAAGCGCAAGGTCAGTTTTTCCCTTCGCTATCTAATCCCTTAGCAGGTCTCTTTTTATTTCACTTGTGTTTCTACAGAAAGACAAGGAGACAAGCGGCTTTTGTATTCTACAGATAGATATATTTGAGATGACATTTTACTGGTCCCACAACAGGGAGAGAAGGCAGAGTTCCAAGGAGTACATCTGGTCGTTGGTGCCAAAATTCAAGGTTGCGAGACACATAGCATATCACAAGACAGACAGAGGTGTTGTCATGACGAGGTACAGGCTGCAAAGAGGATAGTTTCAAGATGACACAGTTACATATTCATACAATCAAGTGACTAGACAATAACGACATTAAGTTCACGCTATGACCAAATGTCAGCTACTTCATTTCTACACACGAACTGACGGAAGAAGAGAAGGGATAGGTGACCTGCAATAGTTATACTTAACTTAACTAGTCTGTGATCTCTGCCGTGTGCTTACTTTGGATATTGTCTATTGTCTATTTGTCTTGATCTCTCTTCTCAGCGTTCCCAGTCGTCACCTTCTCCTCGGCAGTCATCAAGCAAGCAGCAGTTGTCTGGATACCTTGAAAAACTCCCTGTCAATCAAACTAAGGTAAGTCAGGAATTCAGATTGCACTTTTGTCATTTATTCTCTTAGTCACGATCAATCTAATCATCAACCCAAGCGACGAAGGTACAAATAGTTGCCGCTTACTATAATTAACCAGGGTTTCTTTATTCGGTAGGCATTCAAAGCATGTGCTTTAGGCCCTCAGTTTGGATGGACCCTTTTCAATGATAGTTTCTTACATTCATATGTGAATTAGATAGATTTTGCAAATTGAAATCACCTCTAGAGCTCCAGTGACTCAATGAGTGAATTCATCCCACTTTGCTCGGTGCGAGAGTGAGAAAATTGGTTTCTGATGAGTCGAGTTATGAAATTTAAAATTTCAACAGAGTTGCAAGTTACAGAATATTTGGCCATCTAAGCAAGGCAGTCTTGGAACAGTGCTACTTCAGGTCTTCTTTGCTTTTAATACGGCCTTGAAATTGAATATAGGCCTAACCACAGTTAATAGACCTTCAACTCACTGTTTAACAAGATCAATTGCTTCTGGCCTGGAATTCCTTTGTCGGCTTACATTTCTAAGCAAATGCACACTTAATATAACCACCTCAAATAACAAACACTTCAGGAGATTTATGTAAATGCCCTTTAAATCTTGGCATACAGTAAACTAGAATCTCTGATTGTTTTTACTGACACCCCGTAAATGTTTTACACGGCACATGCATTTATTTATGGTATAGGCCAGGAAGTTCAAAGGATGGAAGCGTCGATATTTCACTATCGACGATGGTCGTTTGTTCTACTTTGAGGTGACTTTTATATTTTATGCCTTTTGTCCTTTTCCGATTTCCTCTAATCTGATTGATATTTGTCTGCTCAATTCAGCTTTGATTTTCTTCCATTTACTTGTAAATCATTGGCTTTGCTTCTAATGTCTTAGAATCACTCTTCAGAAACTCCTCTTGGATCCATCGCCCTTCGTGGAAGTGAGGTTAGCCTCTCCTATCTTCAGTCAACAGCCTAATTACAGTTGTTGAAATTAGTTGTGTGCAATTTTGTTCCTTAATCCTAACTCTAACATGTAATGTCAGATTGTTAGATACAGACCAAAATTCCTTAGACCAGATTCCACTCAATTTGATTTTCAGTCTGATACTCATAAAACAACCTCTTGACTTCCCTTTAGAAGAGTTCAGAGTGAGCCTGCTTTGTAGAACTATATTTACAATAGCTTTGTTTGACTTCCATCCGATGACTTTTGAACACAGCCTACCGTTATGAACATTGCCTATAGTTTGTTAAATTGTAAGGAAACATTACTGAAGCTATTTCTTACATCTCTGTTTTAGATCGTTGTTCCTGGTGAAAAGACGATTCAGTTAACATCCCAGGTACTGTAGAATTGTTGTGTTTAAATCTATAACGAGCAATCTTATAGTTCTACTATTCGACAGGGATAGCAAGATACAGTCGAACCCAGTTAGTATCCCGCTGTTGGTGCAGCTAAAATGAACCAGATAATGTCTGGGTTCGACTATTTTAACAGTGAACAAGTGCATCTGTTGCGAGCTATATAATGCATTTTAAACTTATGTAGCTACAATTGCATGGCAAAGAGGTTATAAAACTATTTATATGAGAACGAAATAACATCAGTGTGTTGCCTCCATGATAGCTGCTTCTCAAAGTGTCAAAGAACCAGGACATTGTTCAAACAAGAAATGTATTTGTTTTCTTCAGGGCAGTGGGGATATCATTGCTCTTCGCTGTGGGACTATCAGCGAAACCAGAGACTGGTACCATGCACTACATGAGGAAGCTGTTTCTGTTGATCAATCTAAGATAGCGCAAGTTGCAATGAAGGAGCCAAACAAGGTGTGATCATCTACTTACTTAGTAGTGTTGAAGCATTGATTTTGGCATTCTTCCTGACCATTCATCAATTGCAGAAGACAAAATAGAGGATTTTGCATTCCACATATATATGGTATATTTGATAGATATTTTATGTTGCTGGTCCCCCGACATGATGAGATGGAGCAGTTTGAAGTTGTACATCTGGTCATTGATGCCAGAGCTGTATATTTTGAGACACAGGGGTAGGATACAAAACAGACAGAGTTGTTGACACAACGAGGTACAGACGGGAAAGAGGATAATTGCAAGATGGCACAGCTATACATCAAATCCGCACCGCGCACACATCATCTACTACACAATCGACAACATTCAAGAAAGCAAGCAAAATATTACTTACTCGTATCATCGTATGCAAAAGAACTCCAATTGCAGCGTCTATAGTTAGTTCTATTTCAAAGCTATAATCAGCCTGCTAGATTTCTTCTTAAACTTGATAGAAAAGATTCTATTCCATCGACCACAAATTGATTGTTATAGGCTAAAATTGGCTCCTTTCATCTCTTTTGTTGTGATTTTGCAAATATCATAATGCAAACAAATTCTCACTGTCTTTAATCGATAATTATGCCTGTTAATTAGGTTACTTTATTGCACGTTCACATAATTCAATCGCATTACCCATTTCTATGGATATACATCAGCAAATTATTACCCGCAACACTGGAGATCAAGCACCGTCGGCTGTCATTAATCGGCTACGCACTATGACGACCGTAAACTCCCCTGTCAGTAGTACTCACTTACCATCCAACTGAGCCCTATCATTGTGGCGATGCGCTGAGGTGCATCTAACACGTTCCTCAAGCGATTTTCTGATGACCTTGCCTCGCTTTCAATGAACATTTTAGACGCACTGGCAACATGTTGAAACTGTCAGCAGTGGAAAAAATTTGTGCAACGTGTGACCACCCCTTTTGGAGGTCGATTATGTCTTAATTAGTTAGTTATGGATATGTAATTAGCCAGATTTAACTGTTCAATGTTGATTGAGTTGATTTTTTATTTGCAGCGGTTGGTTGTTATCATTGATCTTGGAGCGAGTTCCATTAAAGTGGGCACAAACACATTTGGTAAGTTAATTGGTCATCAAAGGGTCAACAGTCTAGCTTTACACAGTTTAGTAAGCCTACCTATAGCGTCAGTGCTTGCGATTGGGCTATTGTGATTCATTGGCCTCTCATTTGCAGAGCAGCCGCAGTTCGTCATTCCATCTGTGGTAGCTGTTCCAGCTCAGACGTAAGTGAGAAATTCAAACAAATTGTAATTGTAGGAAGCAATCACCGTGACAGCAAGCACCATATAGTCCAACTTATTTAACAACGACCTGTCTGCTGCTATCATCTGTCTTGAGAGACTACATTTTCATTGGGCTCTTTAAGGTTCAAACGATATGATCTACCTGTCTAGGCTGTCTTAAGGGAGAACCTGCATTAAGAGACCACATTTTAATAGTTCCTTGGGTTGTCTTTTTAAGACAGTTGAGTTAACGTATACATTTTATTTAGCCATGATATGTTGGCAGAAACATGCATATTTTATTCTCTCCTTTTAGGGAAGGAGGAATCGATCTTGCCTCCTGTCCATGTGGCTTTGAAGCGTACCTTCCCGGAACTAGGCAAAATTCGAAACTTGTCTTTCCTCTCCGTCCTCGTCTCAAAGTGGATCAGGTATGAGGCTGGTGAAGTAGGATATGAATATCTAATGCAGTGACCAGTAATTAAGTGGGTTAGATTAATTAAATATCAATTAAGAAGTCATAGCTTTATCAGATTAAAGCCCGAGCCACGCCATTGCTAAACCAATTGCGAGTTGCGATGAATAGAACAATATCCCAATCTGCACGCGGTGAGTGCAAGTCACGCATACAGATCAATCGCATGATGCTGATTGGTTGTGATTTGTTTATTCTGGGCCATTGTTCTATTAAAAATACAAACAATGTTACTCGTCAAAGACCAGGAAGTGTGAGCATGGCAGGAAGCAAGTGCTCGTTCTAATTGCAGCTTGGGTCAATTTTAGCGATGGCGTGGCTTAATTTTTGTGTGATATGCGATGAAGAGAGCATAATTTGGGACGAAAATGCAGTGATTAATATTTATAACATATCAAATACAGTAGTATGTGTTTGACAGAAAGCGAAATCCGATTAGTCAAATTTAACCAGAGCCACAGAGAGTTGAATTAATGTGTGAATGTCAAATCATTTGTTGCCCTCATTGCATGCTAACATGGCAGATAAAATTCTACTTTGAACCCACTGTGATATAGCAAGTTTGGACTGCAAGTAACTTGGAGGCAAACGAGCCTTTATGGTTTCCTCTGTTCTTTGTTTCAAGATGAGTTGTTATACTGAAAAGTTTCTACTTGATAGTGATAGACGATGTTGTGGCTAGAGTGTTCCAACTCACTTTGAGTGACATGTGGTCAGCTTGGTCTGGCAGTTGTTAATGTCTGGTTCCCATTCAGGTGTCCTGTGTTAAGCCCCTTCAAAAGCCAACATGCATGTAGTGTATCTGTTATATGGCTACATAGGTTGACCTTGACTAATTTGGTTACTCTCATTAAACAGAATCACATCAGACAACTTTAACATTTTCATTTAACGAGTTTATTAGAATTTAATTTATTGTACAATATAACTCGGTTAATATCACCTCAGATATTATCCCGTTTTACAATTTTCCTATGGGTGTGATATTAACCGAGTTATACTGTACTTTGAAATCCATGAAAAAGAAAGTGGCTGCAGGACAAATAATGTCAACGTGTGTCTTTCCTCCTTTTATCATTCTAGTATTCCATACAGAACAAGTATATTCCAAGTTTCATAGACAAGACGTTCTCTCAGCTGGAACTGGAGCCATCTGAATGCACGGTAACCGCTGAGTGTCAACTATTCTGTTTTATATGCAAATGCTTGACCTTGATAACCATTTGTTAATTCTTGACATTAGTGATCTGAGACAACATTGCGACGATGTCAGATTTTTGCTTGACTACAGTCAAACCTGTATTAGCGGCCACCTCTATAGAGCGGCCACTCGTAACCCCAAAATGACACTTTCTATAGAAATTAACCTGGACAGAAAGGCCACCTGTCTATAAAGGTCATTTTTGTTAGTCCCAAAGGTGACCATTATAGGCAGGTTTCACTGTATTGTCTTATTTACAGCACAGGTGTAGGAGGCGAAGATGGATGCTTTCGCATTCCTTAACATATATATTTGGTAGATGTATTGCTGGTCCCACGACAGGTAGAGATCGCAGAGTTCCAAGGAGTACATATATGTTCATTGGTGCCAGTGCTCTATGTCGTGAGACACAGCGTAGAAGACAGAACAGACAGAGCTGTTGACACGACGAGATACAGACAGGAAATAGAATGATTACAAAATGACTCAACTACACATAATGATGATCACGTAACTATACAATGAATTCCCACTCATCACACATCAGCCATTATACAAGCCCTCCATGATGTGAGGCACTGCGGTCTCCTTTTGTCAAAGCAATGCAGTGCTAAAACTGAAGGCTCATAAAAAATGAAATGCGATTTGATGAGATTTGTTTTTATATTTTTAGGTTATCATGAGTTGTCCAAGATATCTCTCCGAAAGAGACAAGGTATTTACTTCTTGTTCACTGATCATTTTGTTAGTTGCTCGGCACATGCAATGATCTGCTAGTGATGTGATGGAGGAGTGTACTCTGATGCAATTACATTCGTCAATAAACCAGAAAAGAAAGCAAGCAATGAGGGTGTGGTGCTAATTTAGATAGAGGAGTCTTCCTGATAAGGACGGACGAACCATATCACTTTTAGTAAATAGCAAAAAATTTCATTTATAAACACTCAGTTGAGGTGCTCCAAGAACAGAACTTGCCTGTCGCTACTTATCCATTTTCGCAAATTTTTATTTATTTCAGGAGTTCATACTGGATTACCTTTTTGGCCAGCTTGGGGTTTGTGCGTGTTACATGGATCATCAATCTCTGTTGTCTCTGTACTCATACAGCAGCACATCAGGCATTGTGGGTAAGTGTCCTTTTGTTTCTTTTAATTGGGAATTGCGGTAATATGGACGTCCTGACCTCACATCCAGGAATGCTGTCATCTTATAATGGTTGTAAGCATACAGTGTGAATATGGTTAGTGTAAACTGTAAAAGCCTTAGAGTTGTCAATGTGAATGCAGTCAATGTAAACACTGTTATTTCTGTCTTGTTTCTCACAGTTGACATTGGAGATCACATTGATGTTGTGCCGGTCGTTGAAGGTATGTTGTGCACACCTAGGTCAATAGGTCCTCCTGAGAGGTTGTCTTAATGTGTACAGTGAAACCTGTCTATAATGGTCACCTTTGGGACCCGAGGAAAATGACCTTTATAGACAGGTCGCCTCTCTGTCCTGGTTGATTTCTACAGAAAGTGTCATTTTGGGTTTATGAAACGTTGTCTTTATAGACATGTGGCTGCGCTATAGAGGTGGCCACGTCAACCTGCAAATGACGTTTCATGTGCTTCAATTTATCAATGAAATTGATATGTATATCTTCACCTCATTAGAATCTAACGAGACTTGACATTTGAAGATAGATCAGTTTCTTTGATTGGTTAACTTCCATAAGAAGGTTTACTGATCAATTATTGGCTAACAGCTTGTATACATTGTGCATGAATTAGTATACATTATGCATGAATTAATATACATTATGCATGAATTAGTATACATTATGCATGAATTAGTATACATTATGCATGAATTAATATACATTATGCATGAATTAGTATACATTATGCATGAATTGGTATACATTGTGCATGAATTGGTATACATTATGCATGAATTGGTATACATTGTCATTATGCATAAAGTGGTATACAGTATGCACCAATTAATATACATAATGTATTCAAACTGCAAAGTTGAACATTAAATATGGATTGGTTTATTTTAAATTAGGATATTCTTGTTTCTTTTTATCGACCAACTTCCTTGCATTTGTAATCTCTCCTAGGTTGCATCATTGAATCTGGTGTTTCAAGTTTCCCTTACGGAGGACAGCAGATTACAGAAGTGCTCGCCAAACTTATTTCTGAAAGTGGTCACAGGTCAGGAAATGGAACGCACGGTCCAATTTATCTTAACGAGTAATAACCACCTGTCTGTAACCACCAATTTCAAATGGTGCCGTGGAGCCTGAAGAAATACAAGTTACTTGTCGGTGATAACAATTTTAGATTTTCAGTAAGAGCTTACAGTTTCAGTTGTTTTTTTGTTTTATAATTTTCAATAAGAACGAGAAGAAAATTATAAAGTAGGTTTAGCTATATTTAAGTAATGTTCTTAAAATGTTTTAGATTGATCAAATTCATCACAGCTTTAACTGAAGTGTTAGGATTGAATGCAGAAGAGATTGTACTGCCTAAAATATATTCAAAATTACATTAAGAGCAAGATAGCAATTGACAAAGCTTTCGAGGCAGCAATAGTGTGCCTTTTCAGCAGTGAACAGCTTCTCAATTTTTGCATTTTGCTTGATCCCAGATAACATAACAAGGAATTTATATTGATTTTAACACAATAATAATTTTAGTTTCTACAGACGTAAATTATTTTATTTTTAAGCACAGTATGATTCATATTTCTAAGCTACAAGGTATGGGAAAGCAGTCATTGTAGAATGAACTCGTTAAATGGTTGAATGTGGATATGGACATTGGGGGTTGTATATCCTACTGCTTAGTGCTTCATATTTAGCCCACTCTGACATATTGCCTCATTGGATACGCCTAACAACCAGTGTCATATTGCAACTAACATCATTTCAACAAGGCTTGCTCTTGATTGCCAGTTATTCAGAAGAAGAAGAACTCGGTGGGTTATTTTAATAGTTCTCAATAGTTCGTGGTCACTGTAGAAAGCTATTACAGTCAAACCTGTCTTAGCGGCCACCTCTATAGAGCAGCCACCTGTGCATAAAGACCACTCTTCATAGCCCCAAAATGACAGTTTCAATAGAAATCAACCTGGACAGAAAGGCCACCTGTCTATAAAGGTCATTTTCCTCAGGTCCCAAAGTTGACCGTTATAGACAGGTTTTACTGTATTTACATTCAAGATGATCTTTATCTACAAGTTTAACATCGAAATTCATTGTGAAAGAAATTGGGCATAACATCTACGGTTGACTGCTCTTGAATTGCCATTGTTTGTTGAGGATATAATGTTGTTGTTGTTGTTATTGAATCAGGTATTTCTCTGAAGTGGAATCGTTGATCGTTCGCTACGTCAAAGAACAGGTAATTACCAATCTTATATTATCTTTCTTATTCTTTGGATGAACCAATAATGGAATTTAATGTACAGTAGACCAATAGTATTGAAATAAAGGCCAATTTGTTCAAGTGACAACCTGTCTTGAGCGACCATCTGTTCTAAGAGACCAGCCTCACGTCGTCCTCAAAAAGTGCAAACAACGCAATATACCTGTCCTAAACGACCACCTGTGTTAAGAGGCCATTTTTCATTGACCCATTGGCCCTTCGTGATGGCTTAAGATAATTTTGACTGTACTACAGCACTGTGTGTGTTTATATCGACACGTAAGCGTAGTTATTCAAAATTAATTAGGTTGTAAATTGACTTGTAATATATAAAAATTTACATTGTTTCTTGAATATGACAAGGGGGTTGTGTGGGTCAGGCAGCATGTTCCTCTGATGGTTTCTTTATTGTTTTAATTATTATGTGTTATTCTACATATTTGTCATTATATATTATCATGTGTCTTAGGGCTGCTATGTCAGAAGATCGCCTGATGATTTAGATAATCCAAAACTGAAAGTCAACCTGGAGAAATTTCGTCTACCGGATGGAACTTGGTACGCTCACCTCTATCATATTAAACTCTGGTTTTTGTTAGCTATCATTGTCTGTATTTTTTTCTTCTGAAGCTGAAAGACGAATGTTGTTATTTCAGTGAGATCGATCTTGGAAGCGCTGCTTATCGATGTGCTGAGGGTCTATTTCGTCCTGACGTATGGGGTAAAGATAACCAAGGATTGCAGTTGAACGTTGACAAGGCGATCAAGGCGTGTGACATCGACGTCAGAAGAGAACTCTGCCGGTAAGTATTTGAACGTTTGAATGAAAGATTACCAAATGAGAAAAACAAAACAAAGTCGTGTGCAGTGAAACCTGTCTATAACGGTCACCATTGGGACCTTAGGAAAATGGCCCTTATAGACAGGTGGTCTTTCTGTCCAGGTTGGTTTCTATAGAAGATGTCATTTTGGGGTTATTAAGAGTGGTGTTTATACGCAGGTGGCTGCTTTATAGAGGTGACACAGCTAATACGGGTTTGACTGTACTTCACACTTGTTGGATTCTTTTCATAACGGCCACGTTTGGGACGCAAGTCAAGTGGCCGTTTACACAATAACTGTTGACTGTTTTCCCGATTGTGCAATGCTTGTTCGTCTTGCTAATTTCGCCTTTGATTGTTTTTATGATTCAGGAAAATCTACTTAACGGGAGGCACAACCGCGTTAGAAGGTTGGTTCAATCTCTGTACTATTTTCTTCGTCTCGTCCGTTGCATGGATGTAATCCCTATGTAATTACCATATGTTCGGTTGTTTTAGGATTGGCTGAGCGATTGAAGAAGGAGCTAAAGGCCATGATGGCTGCTTCGGTGTCCATCGAGGTCAGTTCAAGTATCCCCTATCCAATTTCCCCAGTTTCGCATTTTCTCTAGCTAGGTAATGTTTTGTATTGATAGAGGCCCCATTTCTCTAGTTGTGGGTACAGTGAAACCTGTCTGTAACGGTCACCTTTGGGACCTGAGGAAAATGACCTTTATAGACAGGTGGCCTTTCTGTCCAGGTTGATTTCTATAGAAAGTGTCATTGTGGGGTTATGAAGAATGGCCTTTATACACAGGTGGCTGCATAATAGAGGTGACCGCTAATACAAGTTTGACTATAGTCAACGATGGTTGTATCTATTGCGTCACTGTCCAGAGGTCTGGGTTCCCCCGAGAGTTTACATCTGGCTTTAGCTAGCGTTGGCCTGGTCAATTTCTGCCCTCAGTCTCCAGTGTGAACGAAAAGTTAAGTATTTCTAGAATTCTGCTTACGCGAGCGCTGAACTTGCTGTTAATCTCGACAAATAGAATTGAATTGCTAATGAATAACCAAGGATTCTGTCAGTTATCCCAAAGAAACTATATGGACAGCTTCTTAGAATCATTGTACTGTTGTCTGTCTGTCTGTCTGTCTGTCTGTCTGTCTTTAGTACTTTAATTTGGAGTCGATCTACTGTGTGGTAAACTGCCTCTATTGAGCAAAGTACAGTCTGAAAGACTGGAATGCAGCCCAGACAAAATTGCGAAGTTCCGAAATCGTCGCGACGCCATGTAAATTTCTTTTCATTTAAATTTCATTTCCAAATGTGTGTATTTCCTTAAGGAACATCATGTCCAACAAGTGGATCATATTCGTGACATTGGCATTGTCGTTTCATCCGA
>OFHS01003720.1:0-15989 GCA_900245855.1 Calvadosia cruxmelitensis | reverse complement strand
TTGACAATTGGAGATACTGTCATCGTCCCTCGCGACAGCTTGAAGATACTGGGCGTAACAATCGACCCCGAGTTGTCTTTCAAGCAGCACGTGGAAAGCATTTGCAGCACAGTAGCACAAAAATCGTCATGCCTTTCCAGACTGCGTTGGTCGCTACCAGAGCAGATGCTCTCTACGCTATTGAAAGTTTTCGTGCTTCCACATCTTACCTTTGGCAATGCCCTATTAGCAACTGTCTCCAAACAGCTGCAGCAGCGAATGGACAGATCGCTCTGTAGGGCTATCCGTGTAGTATTTGGACTGGAATATTCATTTCCATCCGTTCAATGCTACAGTATGATTGATCTCAAGCAACCGACAATGCGTCACTACAGCCTACGCAACATCATTGAACTTTGCTGGTCAGTGAAAAACGGAAATGCGCCTGCATATCTTGCAGACATGTTCGACATGGTGTCTAGTAGGACACGAGCAGCGACGCGAGGACATTTTACTGTTGCAAAATTTAAAACGTCTTACGGAAAGAAATCCATAGGAAGAACAGCCTCGACAACGAATTAACTTAAATGTGTGATACTTCTCATTTTAATTTCTTAGTCATATTTTTACTTTTATTCTGCAAGTATATTTTTAAATGTCTCGGATTCTTGTAAAACGTGCCATGTTTGGCAACTGCTGCTTACATGTTTGTATTTGGTAGTAAGGAACGAGTGAAAATAAATACATTGATTGATTGAGTTCCGCAGAAACATTTGTGCGAGCTGTACGTGAAGAGAGATACCATGTACATTATTTGTGTCTGTTTTGTGTTCCAAATTCTTGCTTCTGATCAAACTCGTCCGTGTTTATTCTCAAATTTGTGAACATTTTGCTGTTTACAACTCGTTGAGCAATTATTGTCAAATGATCACTGAAGTCAAGAAAAGAAGACTGGTATTTTCTGAAAGCTTGCTCTTCCCACAGTATTGCTATACAGTTTCTACCTGGTTGGAAAAGTGAAACGCTAGAAAGTTAAGGTTAAAGCAAGCAGTTTGTTTTCGTTGGGCTTGCCGAGAAATTCCTTGGCCTGTAGTGAGCCACGTTGTGAATGATAAACGCCGGCACTTAATGAAAGCTAGTTTTGCAAGGTTGAAATTTGAAATACACATGGTTGTATTCTGCAGGCCGAGATCTGTCTATTGATATAAATATTGTGAGCCAATCGCGAATAGATAGCCGCCTGGAAGTTTGTCAAGTTTGTGACGCAGTAAGTGAGTGAAACAGTGAGACGCCACGTTGAAATTTCCAATCGGCTTCTAACAAAGCGAGCGGGCTTCCAAAAAATTCCAAGTAAAATGTCCCAGGCCTGCAGAGATTTCTTTCCTAATTATCACCATTCTGGTTTCGACATAGGTAGCGAAACATTGCTGTAATTGGAATTTTAGAAAGAAACATTCTGGAATTGATCTGGTTGCTTTTGACAAAAACGGAGAATAAACAAATAGCCGCGAGAAAGAAACTAACACCATCTCTTCACTTTTACAGTCACACAACAAAATGAAGTTCAATTTGCAACACCGACGTTGTTGAACAACACTTCTTAACGCCACTTCTCGCAGCATGCTCGCAAGGCAGTATGTTATCAGGAATGTTCACGCGACAAGATGAAAAAATGAAAAAATCAACGCATTTTCCCCCCACAGCATAGACTCTCGGGTTGCCATAGCAACCGTGAGTCAAAAAGGAAATTTCAAATCTTCGAGTTCAAATTAAACTACCTATAACAGGAACCAACAAATCCTATGCACAAGCAGTTTTGCCTTTCAGGGGGCGAGTACTGTGGCGGAATCGACGTCTGCTCAAGCCAAACTACACTGGTAGCACCGACAGTTAAGCGACACTGCCGAGTGGGACTGATGCATCCCGCACCGTATCGGTTGGTGCCCCGCGCCGAGGAGGTCGCCAAAGACATCGCCCACTCTACCAGCTGGTCGAAGGACAATGACACGCGTCTTCGTCTAGGAGGGGAGATGTGCTAGCCTTGCATAGCCAATGTACATTATACGATCAGCATGTGACTGTAACGGAAGCACACAGTCTTCCGGTAATCTATGTCTGTCTGTAACTTAAACCTGTCTGTCTCAGTTGTATCAATCATTCACCAAGAATACACGATTGCTCTATTCTTGCGCGTCTCTGCACGGTGCGAGCCAGCACAACATGGATAAATTCATAGAACCCAAACTGCCATCGAGAGAAAAGATTTACAACAGCCTCGTCGACGAACAAGTTACAGATGATGACTATCAGTATGCTTAAGCCGTCTGCGACATGGGCATAGAAAGTCTGGGTGATTTCCATGATTTTCATCTTCTGTGCGACGTGCTGTTACTGGCTGACATCTTTGAAAACTTCAGGAACAGCTGCTTGGGTGTTATGGCTTGGATCCTGCGCATTACATGACTTCGCATGGCCTCTCTAGGGACGCTACCCTCAAAATGACCGGCGTGACACTGGAGCCCATCACTGATCACGACCAGTACTTATTTGTTGAGAGCAGGATCAGAGGCGGTGTATAATCCATAATGAAACGCTATGGGAAAGCCAACCTACCTGAACAGTAGGACTACGACCCAGAAAAACCCGTCACCCATCCAATCTACTTGGACTTAAAGTAAGTGTCATTTAAATAGTTTTTAATTTGAGTGTCTCAGACGAGACTCGACATATTGGTTTAGTTTTACGATCACGGACTGGGTTCAAATTGTGTCGGTCTTTTTAGGCATGTTGTCATGCTCGAGGTATTTAGTAAATGCATTCGTGAGCAGGGCTAACATTTCGAGGAATGTTCTATTTGAGTCGATCGTTTTGTACACCAAGTTGTCATACTCCTGTAGTTAGGCTTTATTGTTGTCTGCAAACTCAATGAATCACTTTTTTGTCTGCAAACCCAATGAATTACTTGTTGCAATTCTAATTACGATTCAATTCTATTCTAGCAACCTCTACGGGTGGGCCATGAGCCAATCTCTCCCCACGGGTGCCTTCCGGTGGCTTTCTGCGAGCGAACTCGCCAACTTTGACTGTTGTGACGCTGCAGATTGGATGGATCATTGAAAGCGACCTCGAGTACCCGCGGGACTGCCACGACCGTCATAACGACTATCCACTTGCCCCTGAGAGGATGCGAATGTCGTCGGAAATGCTTTTTCACAGCTCCAAGCGACGTTACGCTGCATTTTTAGGCGCCCCATGTGTGTTTGGCCGATTTCTAAGCCGTTAGACTATAATAAGAGCGTAGGTGACGTCGAGCTTTGGAAGGGTCCATTTCTACCAAGTGACCATCTGCCCATTAGTGCTCGAGTAAGTTGCTCACTCAATGGCGTGACAGCTATCGTTAATGCAGCTGCAGATATTTGGAGCTACGAGCCTTACATCAAACGGAGTAAAGCAGTAAAAAGAGCTAACCTGAACCCAAAGAAAGCAAATATGGAAGAATTCAATATGCTCATGGAATCACAAACTCCATCACGATCAGACCTAGCTCCGCCTGTAAGTAACGAACAAATGGACTCCATCAACGAATATGTTATCGACAATATTTACAAAGCAGGAAAACGAAGTTACAGGAAAGTACCGAATCAGAATAATGAAGGAGTTGGAAGCTGTACCTCATGGTCCAAGTGGACTCACTTGTGTCGCAACTTGAATCGAAAGAATGCAACACTAACGACCAACCTTCCGAGGAAGAATTTCTGAAACACTTTGAAACACTTCTGACCAAGCCAGAAAACAACGAAGAACATATCAATATCATTACTCAACTCCTTCCCACAGCTTACAACGAAAGCCAAGCGTCACGAAATTTGGCAGTCAGTGTCAAATCTCGCTAACTTTTACTCATCGGAATATAAATGCGTGCAAACTTCTCAATTGTTCAAGTAAACATAGATGCTCTACGAGCTGACTCACGGTGTAGGAATGTAAAGCAAATGTTTTGAAATATCAAGCTTATTTTAAAAAATTGATTAACGCCTATAAATTGAAAATATAGTAGTGAAAGATTCTAGCTCGTTTTGGTTGTTGGCTCCAATCAGACACATTTGGTATCATCAAAACGGAAAAAATAATCAGCGCAGACAATGGTGTAAGTTTTTTGAATTCAAAGTAAACTCAATTTATACGGATTTTCGAAATATTCAAAGATGAAACATAAAATAATATACTGTATCAATCTCGATTCCTGTTAAACTTTGTCAAAACCTTTACTACGATAGGCTTCAGCAACTGATCAAAAGAATTCTAGGAATATTCGGCCATAACTCTATTGAAAAGCAATATTTCTGCTAAAACGGCCTTAAAATTGCGTGGCCAGAGCGTTTCAAGTGATTTGTTTTGACAGTTTTGACAGCTTCCAAGAACAAGCTCCTCTTGATAAACAGGACCTAGCCCCCGTCTTTGGCACGAGCAACGCGAGCAGCATTCAATGCTATTGTTCGGATCAAATTCCACTTTACGAAAACAAAAGAAGTGTGAGTAATTCACTCACCAGATGTGCTCACCATTCACAAGTCGCGCTAAAGACGGGGGTTAGCTCCTGTTCAACAATCGCAACTTGGTTGGGTTCACTCTCACAGGATCACAGCTGTGATATTCTTGTGAATGACCCAAAAGCGAAATCCGCCGAGGTGACATTTCACAACTTCCTCCAATGCCTAGGCGCAAACGAAATCAGCCAAGGAGACACTTCACAGCTTCCTCAGCTTCCCCCAGTGCCTAAGCACAAACTGAACAATAACAACAAACTCTTTCTGTCCGATCAACATTTCTAAGCCATCATGATCTTCAAAATCAACCAACTAAGCTGAGAACAGCGAACAATTCCCGAACTATGATCGAACCACGTTGCATCGACCACAATACGAGGTTCAATCGTGCAACACAATGATAGACAATTAGACATCGCGACTGCTCAGGTGCTTCCGCTATTCATAAACTAGTTGAATTAAATAATTATTCTTTAAATCCCGCAAGGGGTCCGTAGAACCATACATTTCGATTGACTTCAAGCAAAACGAAACTCGAGCAACAACTACAGCAAAGTTAAGGCTTTTCAAACTCAAGTCATGAACAACTATCGCAGCAGTTACAACGCATGCGCAATTATCAGACAATGTAACCACATTCAAATTTATGATAAAGTAAGTCTAGTATAAAACCAAAACTTAGCACAGTTGCATAAGCACAGTTCAGCGCAAATCTACTTCACCATGACGTCATCAATGAATAACATGTGACACACTAGTGTGTGATTCCCATGATCACAGCGGGGGGCGACCAATTTTCCCACGGTCTGAATATGAAGATGAAAAAAAAAGAAAAATTTCCCCTCCATAACATTGACCCACGGGTTACCATGGTAACCGTGAGTCAAAAAACTAGTTATATACTCAAGTAATTCAGTCTTCTGGCTATCTTTTGATATCTGTTTTGTATGTAAAGTTCGAAGTTTATATTTCGTGCTCTGGTTGATGTTTCTGTGGAATTGCCCTATATTGAGGTTCATGAATGAATGTACATGACATCTACGTATTTTGAATATTAACTGCATATTCAACACGTGCATGCTAACTGATCGGTTTGTAATTCGATGTCTTGTTTCTGCAGGAGCACAAAGATCCAGACACTGTCTAGCGAAAAAACAAGCTAACGCCCATCTTGCTGCTGGAGAAATTGTTTGCCCACATCGCAGTTGGGTCATCCATTCTCACAACATTGCCTACACAAAAGTTTGATGAAGCTCTTGTCACGCTTGTTGCGGCATACTATTTATTGGATTTGGACTATCCTACTTCATTTGAAATTGGAATGACAATGCTGCACTATTTGATATTTCAAGATGAAAATGTTCCAACGGAAATCATGGCTGCAACCCAGGGGGTGTGCTATGAGTACGAAGAGTACAACATTAATTAAACAACCTCATTTTTGTTCACAAGAGACAGATATTTTCATCACAGAATAATTGTTGCTGCTTTGTATTTGTAACAGTTCAAATTAAATTTGAAGAACCTTATTTCAACAATTGTTGTTGTTGATTATACATTACTTCTTGTCAAAAGAAGAGAATCGAAAGCAGGGATGTTCGGCAATTTAAGAATTATATTTCTTGTTTCAACAACCTATATTTGTTATTCTGAAAAAATGGGCAAGCGATTTCAGGAATGGATTTCTTATTTCAACAACCATCATTTCTTGTTTTGAGAATTTATTTTGTCAATTTCGGAAATTAGTTATTCAATTCAATGCAATTATTTCTTATTTTACCAAAAATCTCATGTTAATTCAAGACAATATTTGAGCAATTTAAAAAAATGTTCTAAGTGAAAAAAGTAAGAAACGTTTTCTTAGCCCAATGACTAGTTAAAATAACGTTTTACTTTCTTATAATAACATTTGAGATGTTGCTGTGTGTGCAGCTATCGGGAAACTATTCAGAGACGCAGGACTTTAGGGTATACTCTTTTAACATTGTTACAGTATATTCCTGATTAATTAAGTGTGAAGTAAGTGACACCGTATCATTTCATTACAGGACATATTGGTCGAGTCAAGCGTCATTGGTCAAGAATCTGTCAACGGCTTCTTAAGCGGAATATTTTATAATGGTGGGATATGCGATGCTATAACGTTATGCACAAAGCACTGAAAAGACTCCGTTTTGAAACCTTCTTGGAAACCCTGCCAGAGTCAATAATCAGCAGCATGGATACAACGATTACCCTTTTGTCAAGCAGCTATCCTCTACCTGCCCTTCCAGAAATCTTTCATCTCATGATAATCTAATTTTTAAAGCCTTCTGAATCCTACCAATTATTTATCGAGGAAAAAGTGTCATTTGCCCAGGTTGCCCTACATTTACGCTGTGGAGTGCATACATAAATGTAAGTGGTAAGTCCAACCTTACTCGTACATTTGTGATATGCATAAATGTTTACAAGCAATGCTTAGAACCCAATTATATTAGCTATTGTTTGTTTCAACGCTTGCACTCCAAACAGGTCTGTTGATGAAATTTCTAAGAGCCACAAGAGAGAACAATAAGCCTTTTCGGAGTTGTGATTTGAATGACAGCACTCGAAAGACCTGGGGCCGACTTGGGAGAAACTTCCCGCCAAAAGTGGTCCGCGTTGTGCTTTTGTTGTGCCAGCCACGCATTCGTAGCAGTTGTGTTCTGTTCTGAGCTACCGTTTCCGATGAGAAATTGTGCATTTATCCACTGCATGAACAGCACATATCGTTTGAAGCTATGGAAGAAGGAAATGTGTGGCATTCTGAAAATGTGGAGGAAGTGCAGAATTTTGAACGTAATGCTGCTGTTGCAGTAGGAACGTCCATCTCTTCTCACTGTGATGAGTTTCTCCAGCACGCTGCCTGCAGATGAAAAGCACCGTTTAGTCTCTTCTGTTTTCCTACTGAGCTGCAGAATAGCCAATCTTGAAAGGAGTGGATTAAGGCTGTTAGCCGTAAAGACGCACTAACAGGAAAGAATTGGCTGCCTTCAGGAGATGCTAGGGTATGCTCAGTACACATTTTCACGAAGGAAAACCAATTGAAAGTTACCCAAGTCCTACAATACATTTGAGGAAAGGTGAATCGTCCATTACCATCGCACGTGGAAAACGCCGCACTCCTAAGAACCGAGATGATGTTATATCCCGCAAGAAATCTCGTGCTGAATGTGATGAACATTTAGCGACTGATCTGGTCAACCTAGATTGCAGGGAAAACCCAGAAAATGACGCCCACGATTCTGATCTGGCTTCCGCGGATATTGCATCACAGGAATATTATGACAAAGAAATCATTGATCATGATTACACGTTGAAGTGCCATTGCAGAGAGAGTTGCAACTGTGAAGGTTGTTTGGCTAAGACCAAGGAGATAAACCAGCTCAGCTTCTTGCTAGAACAGGTTTCTATCAAGAAAACAACGAAAACCAAACTTGATGCCAGCCCTGTAAAGAAGCTGCTTGTCTCAGATGTCAAGGTTCGATTTTACACTGGCTTGCCTACAAATGTTTGATGATTTGCTGTTATATGTCATCAAAAGTAACAAAAAGATTCACTACTGGAATGGCACAAAAAAGGTCCTTACCAACAACAAGAAAGGAACATTTGCTAGGACACCACAAAGCCGGATCCGAAGAGAAAATTAAGCAGCAAAAATGAACTGCTACTTACCTTAATGAAACTTCGGCAGGGCATCAAGACAGAAATGCTTGCTGACATGTTCTCAATCAGCAATGGTGTCGTGTCACAAATTTTTAATACATGTGTAAAACTCCTAGCCAGTGAACTCAGACCAATTATTTACTGGCCCTCAAGGGGCGAGCTAGCTGCCAACATGCCACAATCTTTACAGAATTATGCAAAGTTTCGGTGCACCATAGGCTGCAGTGAGAATTTCCTGGAGCGAACCAGGGACATGAATATTCAAGCTGTAACATGGAGTGATTATAAGAAACACAATACTGCTAAGTTTTTGGGTGGAATAGCTCCAAATGGAACTATTTCATTCCTTTCAAAAGCATGGGGAGGACGTGTCTCTGAGCGTCATCTAACAAAGGAATCAGGATTTCTTGACCTTCTTGAGCCAGGAGACATTGTCCTCGCTGATCGTGGGTTCACAATCAAGAAGGATCTGCTAGCAAGACAGGCAACATTGGAAATAGCACCACCAAGCTCAGGAAATGAACAAATGACTACATAAAATGTGAACAATACCAAAAAAATAGCAAATGACAGGATCCATGTTGAGCGAGCTATTGGCAGAATGGAGCATTTTGATATACTCAAAAGTACACTCCCAATAACCATGTTGCCATTAATAGTCCAGTCATAATAGCAAAGAACTATACTGAACCCAAAACAAATTGCAACACTAAATATTTGTCTACTATCTGAGAGATTGTACATCGCACAGGGACATACCTAAAATCTAGGAGCCTTGACGCTTGAAATAGCGAGATTCGACAGAAATAAAGATTCAAATTGAGGGTGTTTTGGCGCGAGCCGCAGAGGGCAAGTCACACAAAACAAGACCGCTCCAGTCTCCAGAAATGTCTAGAAAGTGCGCATTTTCGTTCTCCATGATGGCGACCAAGGTTTCAGCCGTAACTGGCAATTGTTCCTCGTAAGCAACTTTCACGGATATTATCAACTTGGATGCATCCTATCTTTTCAGGTGAGTTTGAGCACTTATGTTAGAAGCCTTCGTGTATAAATTTTGTAGCGAAAGAATCAAGTTTGTTTTGACTGGTGCTGCAGCCGTGCAGCCAATTTATCTTTCGCCTGCAGACTCCATTTGCAAGAAGAGCTGACGAAAAACAATTTGATTTGTTATACTTATCTTCGAAAAGTAGAACGCAGGCAGTAAATAAGATAGCAAGAGGGCTGTGTTATTATGTTGATATAAGAGAAGGGAATGACGACGGGCGAGTATTAGTGGCCTAGGCCTATATAGTCACCTAGCAGCAGCGCTGACGTAATACACATGTTGATTGACATAGCAGATATCGGATTAAATTACAAAAGGATTACTGGGAAAAATTAGTAAAGGATGACACCCTATAAGGCTCTGGCGTGCTTCGTTTGATATTGGTAGAAAGGTAGCTAGCCAACGGACACGGAGCCTACAGTTTGATGATTGTAGTAGGCCCTAGTGTTTCGTTTATGGTTTTACTTCTTTTACGACATTGATGGCGCTAGATCTGGATTGATCTAATCAGCGTGTCTTCAGTTGATTATTTCTCGGATAAAATGAGCAATGATGCATGTGTGATCTGCAAGGAAGTCATGTCAGAGAATGAGACTGGTGTAGCAATCTTGGGAGAGAAAGGAAGTGCAGGAATAAACAAAGCAGGCAAAGAGCGCCAGATCCCCACAATCCATGCCTCACTAGGCCAAAAGGTACACATAGAATGTCGTAAAGTGTTCTGCAACCCTATTGCCATAGAACTTGAAAAGAAAAGATTTGTTGGGGATTCTGTAAGTGGTAGGCGTCGCTCTTCATTGCGCTCTGAAACAGATAATTCTGCTTTGAGAATGCATGCTTCTATTGTGGAGAAAATGTCTCATTTTAAAAAAACCACCGTCAGGCCTTCAAGGTAGCAATCCTTGAAACTAACACTATGAACTGATACCATGTGAAATCCATGTGAAAATCATGTGAAAAATCATGTGAAAAGTGCCCTTTTCACATGGTTTTTCACACTGTTTTCTAATTCACACGTTTTTCACATGGTTTTTCACATGATTTTTCACATGGTGTTTGAAATTTCACATGGTTTTTCGCATGGTGCTTCCCTTTTCACATGGTTTTCACATGGTTTTGGATTCATAGTGTAAAAAGACAGTTTTGGATCTTTGCGAAAAAAGAAAAGATGAATGGGCAGGAGTTGTTCAGGCAAGGATTAACAATGTTAGTGACTTGGTTGCTGAGGAGCCAGCAAGTAAGAGAAGGAAGAGTGGTCGCCCAGAAGACAAAAGAAGCAGAGACGCATTTCTCAATGTTGCACATTTTATTGCCGAGAATGATGATGAGCAAACAACTGTTGGTGACTTGGTAGAATTAATGGATTCTTATCTACAGTCATCAGATTCGAGGGCCTACAGTCATCCATACACGAAGAAGGCACTGCTGGAGCATTTTGATAGCGACATTGTTATTACTAACATAAACGGCAAAGCAGATGTGGTAACTTTCAGGAGCACAGCCAGTAATATATTGGATAAGTTTCATTCCATGCCGAAACCTGATCCAGAAGCTGAAAAACAATCCATTATCAAAACTGCAGCAAAATTGATTTTCAGTGACATCAAGTCTGTTTAGACAGAAAATGGATATTATCCAAGTGCAAATGACATGGAAGATGTGGAGCAATACATGAAATTTCTGCCTCCAACCTTGGCATTGTTTCTCCAGTGTATTGGCACAGGTAGAAGTATAGACTTAAAAATAGCAGCACTTGGTCAAGCGTTAATGAGCCTAGCTCGCCCCCGTGTTTTGATAGCACCTCTGCAAGTTGGGCTAGGCGTACAGCTTCGCCATCACTTTGCTTCCCGGTTTTTAATTGATACACTTCGCCATCTTGGGTTCTGCTGTTCCTACGAGGAAGTGCAGAATTTTGAGCGTAATGCTGCTGTTGCAGTAGGAACGTCCATCTCTTCTCACTGTGATGAGTTTCTCCAGTATGTGGCAGACAATGTCAACCATGACATCTGCACTCTAGATGGTAAAAATACATTCCATGGTATGGGCATGATTGCAACTATAACGCCAGTAGTCATAATGAACACTGTCATCCCAAGGAAGAAAGTAACCGCAGCTGAAATCGCACAGGCGAGTATGGTTGAGTTGCTGTCCCAGAGGAAAGCTGGTAATGGAGTCAAGGATGTTGTTTATGCTGACCTTAGAGTGAGCCATGCAAGTGATACTACCAGAAGCTTTGACATTCTTTGGAAATCTTCAATTCTGTTCTCCTCTTCCCGTCCTTCATGGTCAGGCTTCATGCAGCTCATCCACTCCGGAAATCATCCTGGCAAGTCTGGTGTTATGTTTTTGCCCATGATCAACATGAAGGCCACCGACAGCAATTGCCTCTTTTCTACTTTGAAATTTGTGGTGTCTCATGCCAAAACACACAAGGTTACTCCTATTTTGAAGTTTGACCAACCTCTATGGCTGAAATCATTTGACACTATCAAATCCGAACCTCTAGAAAGTGACCTCCATGCTATTGTTCTGCGCCTTGGTGGGCTTCACACCATGATGAGCTTCCTGGGTACAATGTGGAGTTTAATGTGTAGATCAGGCCTCAGTGAGTTACTGGGACTTATTTATGCCCCAAATGCAGTTAAACATATGCTCACTGGTAAAGCTATCACCAGGGCAATTCGTGGACATCTTCTGATTGATGCAGCATTGAATGCTATTTTGTCGTCGCAAGGGATGCATATCCCATACGAATGTGCTGCTTTTGATTTCTCGGAAGATCACGCCCAATTATCAGCAGGCAAATCACTATTTATTGATCTGTCCACCAAAAAAGTATCAGCAGTTGATGCCGCTTCTACCCAGATTGTGTCAGATCTATGCCAAGTTTTGAAAGAGCAGAAAAACATTGTGAAGGCAAACTCATCAAATGGCGAATTATGGGTGCAGTACATGAATATGATTGATGTCTTGCGCAAGTTTGTGAAGGCTGAACGGCTAGGAAACTGGCAATTGCATCTGAAGGCAATGCAAGATATGCTCCCTTACTTGGAATCTGCAGGACACAGCAACTATACAAAGTCAATTTACCTCTACCTTCAATCCTTGGCATCATTAGAAGAAAAGCATCCCGATGTCTTCTCTAAATTCCGTTCAGGTTTTCATGTAGTCAGAAGAAGTGAAAGAGAATGGGCTGGCTTGTCAACTGACTTGGTGATTGAGCAGGTGTTGATGCGAAGTCTGAAAACCAGTGGTGGTCTCACAAGAGGGAAGGGGATTTACAGAACAGCAAAGATCGATCTGGCTGTTGGCTATGCCAGCTCGTGCAGAAGTCAACCGACCCTTGCTAGATGTAACCAATGTTCATTTCAGCACAGGGGAGCAGAACAAGGATCTCAGAACTGCGCGGGAGAAAAGAGACATGCAAGACTTAAACACTCTTGCTGCTGCCCTTTCAGAAAAGAGCCCCTTTGTTGCTGGTGCACCGTTGAGAAACACAATGACAGGCATCACTGCAGATGATAAGTGTAACCCTGAAAAGGCTCATAGTGCTGGTAGAGCTATCTTGTGTAAAATGGTGGGACAAAAATGTGGAGATTATGTGTTCCGCTAGAAAGATCGCATTTTGCCTATTGGGTCAGGATCAACGATTATTGTTGACAATGAGGAGATCCAAGTTGACCCGCAAGTGTTGTTCCAACGGCTGATCTTCTTATCAAGATTTTCTGAGTCTTTGGAGGAGATGTTCAAGTATGAACTGGCTAGTTTTCCTGCTGCCCTTTTCGATTCACCGGTGATGTTGCGCCAGGCACAGAAACCAGGTTTAGCAGATGCTATTTGGTCGTTAATGCAACAGCCCTCACCTTTGGAGCTACCAGGCGATGTCCAGTACGTTCTTGATGGAGGTGCCTTGCTTAACAGGATTCCTTGGCCTTCAGGCTCACCTCAATTTGGAGACATTTGTGCGCTCTACGTACAATATATCAAGAAAAAGTATGCATCTCCAATTGTTGTTTTCGATGGCTATGGACATCAATCTACAAAGTCGGTAACCCACCGCCGGAGAACAAGCGGAAAAATGTCACTGACCATCTCTGTCACGAAAGAAAACTGCTGCCCTGTGAGAAAAGACCTCTTTCTTTCCAACAGTTCAAATAAGCAATCTTTCATCAATCTGCTGAGTGATTGTTTGTCAAACAATGGCTGTCTAACATTTCACGCTGAGGGAGATGCTGACTTTTTGATTGTACAGAAGGCAGTTGCTTCTTCCAAGTTTGAAAGAACTGTCCTGGTGGGGGACGACACAGATCTCTTAGTTCTGCTATGTTACCATTCAAAATTGCTTTCTTCCAACCTCTTCTTTGCCCCAGAACGAAAACAATCGTCAACAAAACATCGCATCTGGGACATTAAAGCTGTTCAAGATTGCTTGGGCGAGAGCGTTTGCCATTCCATTCTTTTCATTCATGCCATTCTTGGTTGTGATACCACATCTCGATTATTTGGAATTGGCAAGGGTGCAGCATTGAAGAAGTTCACTTCTAACCCTGGTTTTCAAGATGCAGCCCAAGTCTTCTCAATGCGAGGGGCCACAAAGCAAGATATTGCATTGGCAGGCGAAAAGGCTTTGGTGATGCTTTATGGTGGTTTGCCTGGCGAAGGTCTTGACAAGCTTCGATATCGTCGCTACTGTGAAAAGTTGGCTACAAGCAAAACCGAACTTCGCCCTGAAAGTCTACCACCGTCATCTGCTGCTGCTAAATTTCACAGCTACCGTGTTTATCTTCAGGTGCAACAATGGGCTGGTGTCGTTGATATGCAGCTTACTGAATGGGGATGGAAGGCTATCAATGGCATCCTTTGTCCAGAATCAACAAATTTGAAAGCTGCACCAGACTCCCTGATGAAGATTGTTAGGTGCAACTGCTCAGGTGACTGCGCAAGTATGAGATGCACTTGTAAGAAACACGGCCTGGAATGTTCTTCCTTCTGTGGACACTGCAAGGGCTGCAGTTGTTTGAATTCGGCATTGCCTTATGATGATGATGACTTGGATGGTCCTTCCTGTATTGACGAGCTGGCAGTTGATGTTGTGTAGTTCCCGGAACGATAGAATCACTACTAACATTCTCAGCTGAGGTATAATTGTTTGCTGAACTGTAACTTTCAAATTAATTAACTTTTCGTTATGTTGTTTACCCTCATATTCAATTTATATATAGATTATAGCCTAACATGCAATAGTGGTCAGAGTTACACCTATAGAGCAGCAATCTGCCAATTGTTTATCGCTGTTGGAGCGATAGCTTGCAATGCTGTTGTTAATGGTACGATTTTGTTTCCTCCATAAATCTTGATTTTATCCATTCTAAACCCTGTTTGTCTCTCAGCTGATCTAAAGAAGAGGTCCACTGTTCCAATGCTAAATAGATGGGACATAACATTCTTTTTCTCTTATTTTCCAGATGGTTTGTCTCAAAGGATTACTATGTAGGATGGATTGTCACTCATGGCTTGCTAGTCCATAACTACCAATCAGCTAATGTCACTGATGTGCAGAAGCCCAGTACAGCCTCATTAGTGATGGTTTTGCTTGTACTGTATTATATTATTGTTACTTTTCAACTGTGGCATCTCAGCTGTTAAGCACAGACCTTTGTATTACTCAGTTTGTTGAATGGTTTAGAAAATTGTTTTTTCTTGGCAACGTTTGGGTATGCTCCTTTGTGTTTTGAAGTCAGTTTATTGGGATTCCCTGTTGAGTGGACTATTTAATTGTGGTGTGTCATTGTATGTACAGTAATTGGCAATGTCAATCCTTACAGTTGGAAGGGTTGTAGACTTGTAGGCCCAGAATGCCGCGTTCCTGCATGGATTAAGAAAGTAAGTCAAGCCTTTTAACTTTCGGTTTAGGATGCCTACACCACCAGCCCGTTTTCCGGTTTTGCCACCCTGTATGAAGGGCATTGTGATGCTCATTATCTAAGCAAAGAAGAGTCACATTTTTGACTGGAATAGCTTGCCTGATTGGTTTAACCTTGAGCTGGGCACTGTAGCCTCGTTTTGATTTTTTTATCGAAATTTTATAATTATGGTCGTTTGATGGCCCTCATCCTCTTAAAAAGACGTGCTTATACTTAGAGTAGACAAAAGCCTTACAAATACTGAGTGAATGAAGTATTTACAGGCATTGGCAGTGCAGCCTCGTTTCCGTGCGAGACTAAACTTGATTGCTACAATTACGTACTTTCGCAAAGCTAGATTTTCCTAGATTTTTGATATGTTGTTCTGTGACCTCGAATTAGCTTGAAACAGTAAAAAGAGTTAGTGTTGCAATTTGTTTAGGGTCGGGAGGTATCTTGACTGGACTAGAAACCTTGGTCGCCATCATGGAGAACGAAAACGCGCACTTTCTGGACATTTCTGGGGACTGGAGCGGTCTTGTTTTTGTGTGACTTGTCCTCTGCGGCTCGCGCCAAAACACCCTCAATTTGAATCCTTATTTCTGTCGAATCTCGCTATTGCAAGCGTCAAGGCTCCTAGATTTTAGGTATGTCCCTGTGCGATGTACAATCTCTCAGATAGTAGACAAATATTTAGTGTTGCAATTTGTTTTGGGTTCAGTATAGTTCTTTGCTATTATGACTGGACTAATTGTAAATAACGAACAATTGTAACATTCCAACAGCCATCATGCATGTATAAAAACGGGAATTTTATGTTTATTTATTGAA